>CABFOW010001815.1:36935-62076 GCA_902141385.1 Timema californicum
TATATATATATATATATATATATATATATATATATATATTATTTAGTTCTTGAAAGCCATACTAAAATAAATTATAATTATTAATTTTTACAGGGCTTACAAATATATTCGATAAAAAATAATTTAAGGTAATTAAGTTCAAACCGAACTTTAAAAATACAAACATAATATAAGAAGAATAGTTTAGAAAATTTAATTTTTTTTGTGATCAATAATGATAACATTTTACTATGATATTGAAAAAGTAGCGGCTCAAGTCTAGAAAACCGAGATTAACGATCCGAGGTTTCGTTGTGCTGACAACATGACACCGTGTACCCGCGGACGTTGGCACTATATTTGTCAAGAGACGGCGGCCACTCGGCCAGAGTGGCTCGATTGCAGGCTGACGCCATTGTAATTCAATTCGAACCAAGTCTCATATCGTAGTTCGGTTTTCAGTAGTAATTATTAGGAGAGAGTGAAAGTGAGACGAGTTGTACCAAAACTATCAAACAATATTTAAAATAATTACATAAAAACTGAAAAAAAAAATCTATTTTAAAATGAGCCCATGATACTGCTTTCAAGCCCTCAGTTGTCTAATGAAGAAGGCAGAAAACCGCACTTGGATGTAATTTCTGTTTGGAGCGTAAACAACCGTGTATCTGATATACCGGTTAATCGACCTAGATATGAGCACTCAGGTGTGCATTACATGGGGATAATGGATTAGAATGGTCGTTGACTATTTCAGGGAACCTTGGTTGAATCCTGGATGATTCTGATGAAGATATCTATTAAATATACACAAGTTCAACTTGCTATTGGTGAATAACTACGGTTGAATGTATTGTATTATGCTCATTGGTCTAGGTAAAGTTAGTTTGTAAGTTGTATTCCTCGAATTGCGCGTCAAATACTCCAATCTATATTGATAAAATGAGGAGTTTGTGTATCTGTGTGTCTGTATATTGTGAGCATTGTGTGATATCTACCGCACGCAGAGGTCTCAAATTTGAATATTAGTAACCCCTCTTCCCAAACATGTATATCTTGAAGCCGGAATTTTAAAATGTGGATGTTATTTTTTTTAATTGATTAAAAACTGGGTCGAAAGAAATAAAATAAAGTTTTTTCCTGTGTTTGAAGAAAATAAAAGCATTGCGCTGGGAAACTAAGTAATTTTTTTACGGTGTTACTCAGGGCAACGCCGGGTATTTATGCTAGCATACAATACATTTAAACTTTGTTACTTTATACTCTCATTTAATTTATTTATATTTTTAAAAATGTATTATTTATCTCAATCATTTAAATATATCCCCCTGTAGGTATGCAGACTATATGCCAAAATAATCTAAACTGGTTTTCCAGGGACAGAAATGTAGATTGTATGGGTTAGAATGCTGGCTGAGTGTAAGGAGAGTGTTTATTTCTAAATAATTTCCCACTCTCCCTCCACATAAATGAAGGAACGTTTCCTTTACATCCTACTCTCCTCAGCCCTACCACATTAGAGTAATTAATATGTATATGTACATCCCAAACGAGTAACGTGAATTTTTATTTTTATAAAGGTGGCCTACGTATATTTTATCTATAGAACGCATGTACACAACAATGCATCCTGTATTTTGACTTATTTTTTCACTACCTCTTTTTACCATCTGTTTGAAGCATACGCCTATGTAATAATTACACTAATATGTTTGGGTTTAAGAAGGTTACATTTAGATTAAATGCACCCACATCTACGAGGGGAAGAGTGTAAAACCATTTAGGAAAAACCACCCAGAGTAAACTCAACTGTGATTGAACTTCGATCTCCTAGTCATCAGCAGTCTAGTCTATTGCAAGAGTAGCGCTTTAGATCATCCCCAATAGACTTATAAACTTATCAAATTTCCCGCGATCACCCTTCGTTTCTCCTCCCGACTTTTTTTTGTCTATACCTTTTATATCTATTCCTTAAAATCAATCTTGCTCAAATACTTATGTATAGAAAACATATGTAATAAATACAATGTATACTTTCATATTACACTATTTAATTTTCTAATAACATGACCGATTAAGATTATTTTGGTCACATTTAGTATTATTTGAAAGTACTTGATATATTTGCGAGTCTAAAAGACTTAAGAGATCGACTTAATTTCACCATAAGATCAACCTGTCGATCGCAATCTATCAGTTGCCGGCCTCTGATCTAAGGAGTCAGTATAGCAATATACTGGATTGCAGGTGATGGGGAGGTTAGATTAGAAGCTTGATCGGGTACACAGAAAGGGGGGAAGGAATATATTTCAAAAGAGATATATTCCTTTTATCTCTCCACGTTAATACGGGTCCATTTCTTTTAAAACTAACATCACCATTCCTAACTCTTAAAATAGATTGTTAATAATCTGGATGTTGAAAATTCTAATAAAAATATACATAGCAAATAATATTTTATTAGATTTATTTATGTATTTATTTGATGTATATAAAGTGCACTTTCTGAAGCGACTGATTATATTAGCACATGATAATGTTCTATGAGTAAGAGTGAAAGCGCCAACCAATTTTGCCGGAATGGCATTTTCACATAGCTTTCAGGGTTCTTTTACATGCCACAATCGACATGAGACCGACCTTCCCTCCGAAGGAAGTTGTTCTACGGATTTTTATGGCTCAAAAAAATTCCGTCGACGCTGGCTGTGTTTTAACTCACGAACATCGGGTCCTAAGTGAGTACTTATGACAAAACCATCAAGCTCATCATTTTCTTAGAAAATTTAACATTGAGCACTTAATTTTATTTTGTTATAATGCATGTAAAAAGTAATAATTATTGCCTTTTTTATTTGCATATGAAAATCATGTAGGCATATTTTAAACTCACCAAATTTTCCCAGAGCGGTTACAGCAACAAATTACATATCAGCATGTATGAAGGAAAGTACGGCCCCTAACCTTTCCGACGTTAAGTGAAAATTCTTTCTCATAATGAAAGCGCGGTCATCTCGGGAATTAACCCCTTGTCCTCCATAATTCTTCCCCCCCCCCCCTCTACCTTTGCTGANTGACTCCCATTCCCCATCCCATCCCCTCGCTTACGTGAAGGGGAACAATACACAATGTGGTGTACAATATAGCACACCAAGGTAGCAGCGTCGGAATTGAACGGTTCACTAATCTTACACAACAACGCCGGGAAACATTTCAGCCTCCAGGTGCAAGAATCACAAATCTCGCAGCAAGATATTTTATTTGTTTATTTTGTATTTAAGATATTTAACCTGCATTTTTTTGAGCCTACTGATTATATAGGCACATACCTACTAACTAACTTAAACAGATTTAACATCTAGCCTTCTGGCTGTTAATTAATAACTTTGAAAGAGGAAACCCCAGTTTATAACCCATAAATGTTTTTTCCATGCCCGGAATTGAAACTGGGGCCTTTAGCTCAATAAGAAAACACGTCAATGACTGAGCTAAGGCACGATATTTTAATTTGTTTATTGAGGATTTTTAGCGTACATTTTATAAAAATTCAGATTATATCAGCACACGACTTTCAAACTTTTAACATTACCGATATTTCCAAGGGTCTATATATATTTACCCTATTTGAAGGGGTCAGGGCAAAAACATAATAGCCTTAATTGATTTAGATTGGATGTTTTCACTACTTAAACGTCTATAAAATCCTGAAACCTATTTATAAAAAATAAGTAAAATATTCATGAATATTAGGGCTATCCTCAAGGTCTTGACTGACTATAAAAACAACTTGTATTTTAAGTGGTATGCAGCCAGAAATCACTGCTGCATTTTTGTCCTCAAATGAGGGTTATCATATTTTCGCCCCGACCCCCTCATTTATGGTAGGAAGGTATGTCTGAAAGGCCTTTATCCTTGTCAGAATTCTAATATATAGCAAGACTTTGTTAATAAAAGGAACTTCCAAAAATTCCTTCCTACCATAGACAGAATATATATATCCACAAGCGGCGAGCAAGACACTCTCGTATACAAATAGTCAAATGGTAGGCACATTATCATTCCCCAGTATCGAACCCCGGAGACAAGCTTAGTTTTTAATGAACTCACTATAACATATGCATGGTTTTTGGTGAGTTTTGAAAATAGTTTTGATGTAATCTAATCTGATCTGTTCTAATAAATCTGTAGTTTAAGAATATTAATAATTAGTTTCCTGGAGAGTTAATATAAAATCATATTTTGGAAACTAGCTCCCTTTGCACCCGTTTATGAATAAAGATCACCTCTCTAGTTGTTGTTAGCACATACCAAGCCTTGTCATTCCAAGTACTTCAATTATTCTCCCACCCATAGATCAATATTTGTAAAACTATTTCTCCCCACATCGTTTGTTGAATGGTCTAAGGCAATGAGACTCAACTAGCGGCCTGCGGGCATGAGTGCATATTTATTAATACACTTTTGGCTGATTAAATAACTCTTATTGATAGGGACATTTGAAAGACTATGCTCATCAAAAATACCATTTATATTTAAAATAACTATTTGTTGAGAGTTGTTTGCAGGTTTGTATTTAGTTGGTGGAGATACTAAATATTTCTTTGGTCCGCGGTGCAAACATGTACAAATATTTAGCCTTTGGATTGAAAACGTTAGAACACCCTGATCTAAGGCATCACACTCGCAATATACTTGACCGTTGGGGACGAGGATATAGAGGTTTGAATCCCAGTAGGGTGAACTGAGAGGTTTAAAAAAAATTGTTTGTCACTCTTCCTTTGCGCAAATATGGGCACAGTTTCTCTAAATTTGGCCTTACTCATCCCTACTCCATTAGTGTAATTAATATATATGCATAACCTGAAGTGGTAGAAAGATGCGGTGATATATATATATATGTATATATAATATATACATACATATATATATATACATATATATATATGTATATATTATATATATATACATATATATATATGTATATACATATATATATACATGTATATACATATATATACATATATTATATATACATATATATATATCACCGCATCTTTCTACCACTTCAGGTTATGCATATATATTAATTACACTAATGGAGTAGGGATGAGTAAGGCCAAATTTAGAGAAACTGTGCCCATATTTGCGCAAAGGAAGAGTGACAAACAATTTTTTTTTAAACCTCTAAGTTCACCCTACGGGGATATATATATATCACCGCGTTTTTCTACCGATTCAGGTTATGCATATATGTTATTTGGAAAAACTAAAATGATCAAACGATGAACTTGAATGGCTCTGTCACTTATATTTTTAATTAATTTTCTAGAGTATAGCTGGTTTAATGGTTCTTTCACTTATTTCTTTTATTCATTTCTAGTGTGTAGCTAGTTTAATGATAGAGTACGACTCCCGTCTCTTTAACGTGTGCTATTGTTAAAAACAAGAGAATATGTTTGCAGAGTAAACACTACATAATTATAATCAGTATTTTGTATTTAAATATTCAAAGTTTGGTATCAAAAGTTACGTTTTCTCTATCTATTTTGGCTAAAGCAATATCATAAAGGGTCATTGAAGCATTATGTATGGCCCAAACTGTTACTGTTCATTCACGGTAGCGTTATTTTTTTTAAGGCAGTTGAAATTATGCTAAAATAACAGTTTCATATCCATCTGTTTTTAAAATATGATTTTTTTTTTGCTTGTTTAGAAAAGTAATGTAAAACTTTTTCACTTGCTAAGGAGACCAAATATATCAATATATGGATATGGAACAGTTTATTGAAATAATTTTTGAACTGTAAGAAAAAGTCTAAATTACTATGAAGCCATTCTGTTTTATCTTAAAAATTACAGTAATTGCAGATATAGTACGCATTAGTTGGGTTCAGGTAAGAAGTAGCTTGAAGAAAATATAAATATATTTTTTAAAGTCAACATTAATAACAATTGCAGATAACATGACTTGAGATATAATAATATTTAAAATGTTTTGGCAACTTTTATAATTGTCGACAAAGTTCATTAATATTTAAATCGGACTTTACTTTGGAAGTAGTTAATGGTAGAACTTTTTGTTTTTATTAAAGATAATTAAACATATGTAAACCCTATTTTAATGAGTGCTAAGTTTCGTTGGTACCTTTGGGGATAGTAACGAAATAATATTAGAGATAATCTATCCGAATTTGCGTGGAAAGAAAGTGGGAAACTATTTAGGTAAAAGCACTCTCAGTAGACCCAACTGGGATTCGACTCTCGATTGCCCCTTCTTCAGCAGGCCAGTCAAACTTGAGAGTGACGTCTTAAACCATTCACCCATTGAAGAAGGTACTTTTACAATACTAAGGTAGGTGATTATATCAGACTAATTTTGAGGAAATGTACTCGTATTTGCGCGGGGAAGAACTGGGAAAATATTTGGGAAAAAATATCAGTTCACCGGCAAACCAGACAAGACGAGGCTTACGCCTTTGTCCACGTGTTCTCCGGGGATAAAGCCTGAGTGATGTTAAAACTATTCTAATTGTGTACGGTCTATCCCCACCATCATATTTATAGGTATTTACAATTTATGCAGACCTAAGCTATCATTCAGGGCGTTTCACTGTCTCTTAGGGTTAGGGATGTGAAAAAATTATCGATACTTTCCTTTCGATACTAGTATTTTAACTCGATAATTTTACTGATATTAGTACTCACACTCCGCATCGAAAAAGGCAACATTATTGTTATCTTATCTCATGCTGGGATTAAATGTTTACTCGGGTGAGATGTGGAGGAAGAACAAACGACACTATGCTCAATTCCCACTAATTCTTTGCTTGATAATCGAGAGGCATTCAATCTCTTTTAGCTCATCATTTTAATAGCTTCTTTCATCTTTATTTATAAATACAGCCTGATGCCTGGGCGAATGGTGGCCAGTCTACTACCCCTTTCTTTATCAATGGGCAAGGTCATCACAAACTAAACAAAATAAGCTTTCTTAGCACCCCAAGAAAACTAAACAGAAAAGTATATATGCGTTGTTTAAGCAGATGAAGCAGGACATGGCATCAATTCTTCTAAAGTTTGTCAATAGTTATAAATCTCTTTTGATAGAGTATGTAAACGACAAATGTAGTTAAAAAATTGCAAATCCCAGAAGTAAATAATTATTGAAATTTTTTAAGAAGTTGGATAGCGAAAACGCATATTATAAAATTTGTTTTCAAATATTAAAAACCACTATAATTTTCAGTGTTTAATTAAATATGCAAATACAACTATAATGCAAAAGTTGAAATTATTATTAGATAAAAAAAATTGTCCAGACTAAAATTTCTATACCTATAGCCTACTTACTGTTATCCATACCTTTCTTTCGATACTAGTACGACATCGATATTTTTCTTCCGATACTTTTAATAAGTACATTATCGATACTTTTAATAAGTACTGTATCGATACCTTTCTTTCGATACCCCATCCCTAGTTAGGGTTACACGTGTATATTAATTCTAGTTGAATAAGGATTTGGAATATAGAATGTTAGAAGAAATGTACCCGCATTTGCGTGGAGATAAAGTGCAAACCATTTAGGGACAAAAAAACCTTATCACACCAAACCGGGGTTTTAGGCCCGCTTTCTCAATATTCGATAAAGCACTCTAACATGGAAGTGACGCGTTAGACCATGTGACCACCGATGCGGGTGGACTTGAATTAAACTATCTTTAAAGACCTGTGTTGTTATATCAGGTTTCCAGATAGAAAGTGTTAAATCTCTCAATAAAAAAACCCAATTGAGTCAGGGAGTTAAAATCGGCGGCTGTAATGTAGCCTACTTCACTGCCTTGCGTGCGTCACGTGTTTCTAGTAGAAAGGGTTGGTGCACGTGCGTGGTGTATATCTAGTGTTCAGTCTCGAACATGCACCGCCGTTATCAATAGTACTCGGACCCAACAGTCTAATGTCAAACTCATTTAGTCCAGTGTTTGGAGAGGTCGTGTTTTGAATCCCGGGTGCATGGAGGCGTTTTTTTTTAAAACAAATTCCCACTCTTTCTCTACACAAATATGATCTAGTTCTAGCAAAAAGTTTCTTTTCTAATCTCCACTAAAATAGCGTAATTAATATATATTTAATTAATGTACATCCCAAACAGGTAGTAGTAATACGTGGATATTAATAATAATAACAACAACAACAATAACATTAGCTATCTTGAGTCAATGCTACCAGTGAGGCAAATACAACGTGCTACCAAATAAGGCGTGGCCAGGCCAATAACGTAATGCCTCTTTCCATAGACATAGATTTAGATCTAATTCCCTCTCTTGTGAACACGGTTTTAGTGAAATGTATTTCTTTTAGTGGGATAGTCAGTGACATGGACGGTATGCAAAAACGAGGTTAGGGGAGGGGGAGAGGGCGGGGGAATTAAGACGATGAAGTTGAGTCAAAGGTGAGTTGATATCTACTTTGCTGCAAATCAACTCACTTTCTACTCCGCTTCCCCTCTTTCTTGCATATGGACCATAACTTATCTGCCACATACCTGTAAGTTTAGCCTTAAACTCAATGGAAGCTGTAGCTCAAGCCTAAACAGCTTCATATTATATTGTTAGTATGGACAACACAGTGATCACAATGATCAGGATAAATAAAGCTAACATAGTGGAAACACATCGTCCCTCTCCGGGAGAGAGGGAGGAAAAGCATACTCTGGTAAAAACATCCGCAGTTTGGACGATGAATGCGCTTCGTTTCGTTTCGTTTTATGCTCCAGATTAAGACTGGCCCTAAAATTAAAAAAAAAAGGCATCACATCTCCAGCACTGGCGTAAGCGTTTAGTTTTACTCCAGTTTAAGGTTAACTTTAAGGTAAACCCTTAAAAATTACATATTTAACTACAACTTCCCCAGTGCGTGGGCCACCGGACATTTGATTTTAATGAAATGGCTTCTAAGAGTGCACTGTACACACAACAACGTTGCAAATGTCACATATCCCGCGTTACAATGAGAACGCCGAAATTCACGTGGTTATTTTACTGCCATACACTCAGTCCAGAATCGTGCGGTGAAGCAGCGAATATAATATCCCCCACTTCGGTGGCCGCATGGTTTAGGGCGCTACTCTTGCAGTAAACTAGACTGCCGAGGATGGTGAGATCAAGGTTCGAAAGGTTCAAAAACATATTATCTTTTTGAAGGGTTCATGCGTATCCTTCGTTATTGTATTTACTCAACTTGTTTACCTTGATTAAATTTTTGTTGTTTGAGAATAGACAGGTTTTTACAGCCTACTGTAAAATGTGTATATGACTTTACTTATTCTAGTATTTAATGGGCCATTATCCTCTATTTTCTTGAGACCATTGATCAACTCTCGCCTTTATTTTCAATATTTGATTAGATTTTTGGGACTCGCAACATGGGCTGGATATAAAGTGTTTGTCAAATTATCGTTCACTGGAGATTACATTTAGTTCTCCTGTTTATATTACTCGAGCTTACTATTGACGTAGGATCGACCAACCTAGTAGCGTGCACACCAACTTGAATCGACAACACTGTACTGTAGAGCCGGCCCGGACAAAGATGAGTTTCCTCGAGATTACAGGTTTCGTCCCTACGATTACAACCACGTGGTATGTGTTAGATATAGCTCATCCAGGGTAGGAGTATAGGTAAGCTAAAGCTAGGAGAAGGCTCTTTTTTTTTCAAACATTGGCTGAAAATACTATTAGAAAAGTTTGATAGCACTTTTTATTGATAATATAATATTATTGAGCAAATAATAATGATTTCCACATAGGTTGATATTAATGACTTTCATCCAATGTTTGTAATAAAGAACCTTCTGCTAGTTGTCACTTACGACCTCTATTACCATGTATAGGATATAAATTATATACCTATATAATTAGTACTGTTAAATAAAGTAATTCAGTCACTTATATGGCAGTAACATTAAATTAAAAGTAATCATCACATCCGTCGAGGGAAAGAGGTGATGGGAGGACAGGGAGAGGTGGAGAGGTCTATGTTCCGAACAGATCCAGTCAATGGCTGGAAGCTGTTCATGATGATGATGATCACATTCTTAGTTAAAAGTGCATATGATTTAAAACGTGGAACACGAGTGGTGTCAGCCTCGCCCCATTTCTAATTCATATATTTAAATTGATCAAGTATAAAGCTAAATATTTAAAGGTAACAATTAATTAAGCCACTTCAGTAAATATCTAATTAATGTAAATGTTGTAATTATGTTTCACATTTGTTGTTTGCAATTATGGTTGTACGACATCAAATTTTCAATATGTAGGTCCTAGTACATAATATAGTTAGTACTTTATGAAGTTAAACTGTTCTAATTAGTGTCTGGTCTGGGTGGATAATAACTTGACATTGTTTGGTAAAAAAAAACCCAACAGTTACTCGTCAGTAGCCTTAAAATCGGTAAGTTGTTTACTTACTTAACGATGAATCTCAGTGTCGATTCTCAGGAGGAACAAAAAAAAAAGTGACCTGGTGGTCTAGGGGTAAGGTGTCAGACTTCTGTGCTGGTGGCCCGGGTTAAATCCTCGGTCCCGGCACAGATTTATCTGACTACCAAACCCTTCCTTCACCTCTGACAAGACATCTTGTGAATGTGGGGAATGCCAGGCCTCCACCGTGGTTCGGATTCCACGCTAAACTGTAGGTCCTTCATTTCATCTCACAATCACCCTACCATTACACATTAGCGTAAGTGCGTATAGCCCGAACGGGTAGTAAGACGCGGTGCTAATAATAATAATAACAAAAAAAACCATATTTTTAACATCTGTTACTCTATAGTAAGTTAGTAAGTTTGTCAATTTTAATTTGGATCGTTCACTAAATTTAAAGCAGTGGCATTATTTAATAAGTACAAAGAAACACACGCCCAAAAATATATTTTATACTTCAAAGGGTAGCTAATTACGGGTTTTGCTAAGAGAGAATATACTTTGAGAATAGGTCACCCAGTAACAGCTGCTTAAGAGCAGTCAGTCAAAAGCGATCTTATCAAATCTCAAAACATTTATCTCAGTTTGGAACGCTACGCCTAGATTACAAAGTTGGTCTTTCAGTCATGCCATTACTTTATAATAACGATATAGAGAATGGTTCTCATAATTCTGCTAGAGTTATATTTACATCAAACCACAATTTTTTAATGAATCTGATTTCATTTTTTTAAACCACTACTAAAACATTAAACTAGACGTTGATTACATTTCACTAAAAAAAATATTAACTGTAGATACTGGTGCAAGGGAGGTAATGAATATGCACTGCATGTGTACCCCCGGCGGTGAGAGAGCAGTCTAATGCGCTAGACTCACATCGAATTCTGTCCTAATCGATGGGGTAGTCGAGGCTCGAATTACGACAGGGGACTTTAGGGATGGTTTTATATATGTAATTTTTCCATCCTATCTTTGAGCTAATGCAGGTGCATCTTCTCTATTTTATCACCCTAATCCTATTAAGTCGTAAATACTCCTAGTGTTGAAAGTACTAATTAAAACCCAAAATATATAACGTATTATTTTACTGTTATTAAATTGTCTATTAAACTTGTAGCACAATGAAACAAAAGTTGATTGAAGTAAAAATTTTGAAAAATGTATTCAGTCTAGACAAAATTTGGTAAACATTTAGTTAAATCAACCATATTTATTTATTTGTGCACTTGATGAACTGTCTGATTACATAAACAAATGATAATTTATATGAATGAGAACGAAAGGGTTTACATATTTTGCCGGGAAAAGTATCGTCACATACGTATTTTCTGGGGTACTACTTACATTCCACAATCGCCATGAGACCGATGGCTTTACTTCAACTCTGAAGGAAGTTGAATTACGGATTTCTATCGCTCAATAAAAATCCATCAACCCCAGCTGGATTTGAACCCACAAACATCGGGTATCAAAGACTACAGAGGTCAACAAAATTAACAAAACTAGCTTCTCTACTACCTACCAAATCTGACACCATTCTAAGAATCACAAAGGAGAATGTTTTCCTTAAGAAATTCGAGTATGTCCATCCATATAAAATACTTTTCGGTGCATGGATACCAAACCAACGTTCATACAATTGATTCCTAAGTCTTATTTACATAACTGTACGTTAGAATTCACAGTTTATTTTTATTCTTAAATATTCAGTTGACTTTTTTTTAATAGAAAATATTTTACAAGAAATTAAAATACAAACAGACAAAAAAATTTATTTTAAACTCTATGACTTTAAGCTAGTTAGGATTTTGATCACATATAATTGGAAAAATTCTGTGTATCATGAGTAAAGAACATCATTTTTGCTTATATAACTTTAAAGTACTATTTAAACATTTATATTAAGTATTATGTTTTGAAGGCTTGTTTCAACACACATCCCAGATAATGGCGATAGTAACGGCAAAAAACTTCGGAAGCTATTATTTCCTCAAAGTGGCCCAAGCCAGAAAACATTCATTTTAAATCAAAAGATTTGGTTGCTCGCCCCACCAAACTACTAATAATATGATTAATAATGCACAAACTATTTTTTACTAAATTATTTCTTCCTCTCTCTTTCCTAAAATTTCTGGTACATTTCCTCCTATTTTTACCTTCTTCATCCACACCCATTAGCGTTAATATGAAGATAGCACAAACTGGTTGTAAACGTGGTGCACACACACACACACACACACACACACAAACACACACACTCTAAAAGAGTTGTTTGGTATATAGTAGGATTTTGGAATTGAGATTGGCCTTTAAAAATTACTAAAACAATTTTAATATATTCCAACAAATCATATGGTCTGTAACTGTCATTTTCGATTGATAATAACAATAAAAATAACAAAATAATATAGTGAAACTATAAATGTTGACAATAAAAATATAATTATATTTTCGAAACATTTATTTCTGTCTTAGGCAGCCTTTGGTAATCTAGAGCAAGCAAGGATGATGTAAACCTGAAAAATCATACTTCCAATTGTTATAAATCAGCAGTTTCGTGCAAGAACCAGGTCATGTTTTCAAAACCGAGATTGTTTTGCCAATTAGCATAATATAAAGTATTGACATAAGCAGTAACTCAGGGAAAACACCCTACTTTTTTGGTATATAACAGTGAGTTTTTAGATCTTTTCAGGAGAGGGAGGCCGGAAAGGACGCCAGTTGTTAAGGGACTACTTCTAAGTGGTTTATACACTCAGCCACCACGTTACAGAGAGCAGTGAGGAGATTATCCTACAGCTTAAGTCCCTGTTCAGTAAGTAGGAAAAGCTCCAAACCATATTAAGAGTCTGAGTTATGTAACAGGTGCGCAACACTAGGCGGCTATGTGTTCCACACCAGTAAGAGCTAAAACCCCGAAGATAAGTCAGGACGCGGAACTGCTAAACTCTTTCAACCTGTTCTAAAAACCTACATCACATTTATTTATACATCTTATAATAATATATTTATTTCCATAACCAAGATCAAAACGAGCCCTACAGTTTTTTCCGCTGCTTACCCATCCAACTCAGCCATCCTGGCACGTAGACCTGCTGTTGGGCAGAGTGGCGACGCTACCTATTTAGCATGAATAATAATTAAAAAATAATAATTCTAAGTTACATATTAACCTATATGCAAGATACTTGATCCCATTTTGAATAATATTTGCGTGAATTAAGAGTGTGAAACCATTTAGTATAAGAAACTATACATATATATACCCAGTCGGAATTTGAACCCTGACCTTCCAGTCACCAGAAAACCAAACAGGGACATACTGACGCTGTTGTCCTCGTGCCCACTGGGCTGGTATCCGGTTGTGACTCGTCCAAGACTGCCCAGAGGGTATAAGGATATCTAGCGAGACTGTATGAAAGGAGCGTGGAATCAATTTCCAGGCCTATTCCCTGTTGAGAGCCGCATGTGAAGTTGCGTCGAACGAATGTGTTTCTTGGTTGGAGGGAGAATCCCCGATTGTAGTCGCCGGACATTCACACAACTCAAGTATAGTCCGAGCTACAATGTTGTTTTGAATCCGCTTCGGTGGCCGCATGGTCTAGGCCGTAATTATCGTAATAGACTAGACTGTTGATGGCAGAGAGATCTTGATTCGATATTTATCGGGTGTACTGAAAGTGTTTTTCTTAAATGATTTTTAACTTTCTTCTACGCAAGTTTGGTTATATTTCCTTTAAATTAAACCTTCCTCATTCCTAACTTATTATCGTAATTAGTAAATAGGTGTATAACCCAAATGGGTGGTAAGACGCGGTGCTATATAATATAGGACCATCCTGAGGTGAAGTGGAAGGGAAGATTGAAGGACATTTAAGGTACCCCTGGTTCTAAATTTAGTGAGAACCATTTTTTTTAACCCTGTTTATTATTTTGTTATAGCAATCTGATGTAAGATTTTATATCAATACGTTTAGTGCCATAGTTTATAAAGGCTTAATATGAGTGATGCTTATAAAGAGAATAGCCTAGAGGAAGTACACTCCGTCGAGATTGTAAGGTAGCAACTTATTCACTCAGCCCACGTGGTATGCTGTACCTCCACACATGACTGCAGAATAGTTTGAGTATCTACGCCCAAAAAAAGAAAACCTTAAGTCCTTAAATTATTTCTTGCCTGTAGGGAAGGAGTGGTGGAGGAGGGGTTATGTCTTTTTGCGATGTCCAAATAGTTTGATGAACTAAATTAATTTTACTTTTTTTGTTCCCTTCATAATAAAATCAAATATTAATTACATACTTAGCTAATTAATTATGTTTGGTCTCATTAATAAATTGGCTGTTTTTAAAAGCTGTTAAAGATTTAACCACACATTATTTTGGCAGCAGTGCTACCCACATTTATTGGTTTTACATATTATTATTTAGGCTATTATTTAACACCGCGTCTTACTACCTGTTCGTGGTTATACGCTTTAAGTACTAATTACGCTAATGGATTAGGAATTTGGAAGGTTGAATTAGAAAATAGTGAATCCACATTCGCGTGGAGGGAGAGTGGGAAACCATTTAGGAAAAACCACCCCAGTTCACCCAACCGAGGTTCGAACCTCGATCTCCCCGACCTCGGCGGTCGAGCTCAACACGTTATCCAACTACGCCACCGAGGCGGGTTTTTACATGGTAACATAAAGAAGAATCTTTATTACTGTGAATAGATAATTATGAATTTATTAATGATTAATTATTATATTACACATATGTAGCGCCAATAATAGAATAAATCTAAAAGATTTTTACTTTATTTTTAAGACGCTGAGTTAAAAAACACTTATGTAATTTAAGGTTCCCAATCCTGATTTAAAATTGTTTATATTATTTCCGGGAGGACAAAAAAATACTATTTTTAATAAAATCTTATTCATTGGACATATTTTAGTTATAAAAGATAATTTATTTAATTCTTCGAAGTTACTATGAGTGTATATATAATTTTGTGGTACCATAGTTCGATTTCATAATTTATTTAATGATACCAAAACGGCCAGAAATTAACGATTAGTAAAAGATTTGATAAATACGTTGATTGATAAAACAGTTGTTTATTAATATTTACTTTGATTATCATTTTCTAATAAATTAAATGTATAATGTTAACTGTGGTTATGTTTTTGTCAAATTTATTATTATTATATTACTAAATAAATTCTGGAAATCCAAACCATAATACTAGCTATGTCATCTGCAGTATTAATAATAATATAAGAGTGGGGAGGTTTAAATGAGTGAAAAGCAGGGAGAAATTTTGTTGTTGGTTTACGAGTTTAAAAACAATTTAAATAATATCTATGCTTTTTAAAGGTTTGGAANCTATTATTTAACACCGCGTCTTACTACCTGTTCGTGGTTATACGCTTTAAGTACTAATTACGCTAATGGATTAGGAATTTGGAAGGTTGAATTAGAAAATAGTGAATCCACATTCGCGTGGAGGGAGAGTGGGAAACCATTTAGGAAAAACCACCCCAGTTCACCCAACCGAGGTTCGAACCTCGATCTCCCCGACCTCGGCGGTCGAGCTCAACACGTTATCCAACTACGCCACCGAGGCGGGTTTTTACATGGTAACATAAAGAAGAATCTTTATTACTGTGAATAGATAATTATGAATTTATTAATGATTAATTATTATATTACACATATGTAGCGCCAATAATAGAATAAATCTAAAAGATTTTTACTTTATTTTTAAGACGCTGAGTTAAAAAACACTTATGTAATTTAAGGTTCCCAATCCTGATTTAAAATTGTTTATATTATTTCCGGGAGGACAAAAAAATACTATTTTTAATAAAATCTTATTCATTGGACATATTTTAGTTATAAAAGATAATTTATTTAATTCTTCGAAGTTACTATGAGTGTATATATAATTTTGTGGTACCATAGTTCGATTTCATAATTTATTTAATGATACCAAAACGGCCAGAAATTAACGATTAGTAAAAGATTTGATAAATACGTTGATTGATAAAACAGTTGTTTATTAATATTTACTTTGATTATCATTTTCTAATAAATTAAATGTATAATGTTAACTGTGGTTATGTTTTTGTCAAATTTATTATTATTATATTACTAAATAAATTCTGGAAATCCAAACCATAATACTAGCTATGTCATCTGCAGTATTAATAATAATATAAGAGTGGGGAGGTTTAAATGAGTGAAAAGCAGGGAGAAATTTTGTTGTTGGTTTACGAGTTTAAAAACAATTTAAATAATATCTATGCTTTTTAAAGGTTTGGAATGTTAATATCCTTAAGTAAAAAAGTATTGTAAGTTCTTTCCTGTTTTTAAGATGACCTGGCGGTCTAGGGGTAAAGCGTCAGACTTCAGTGCTAGGAGTCTGGCGTTCAAACCTCAGCTCCAGCAAAGTTTTATTTTAATTCTAAACCCTTCCTTCACCTCTGACAAGACGTGTATTAATCACAACTTGGGAATGTGTGGAATGCTAAGCCTCCACCATTGTTCATATCCCACATTAAACTATAGGTCCTCCATTTCATCTCACAATCACCCTACCATTACACATTAACTTAAGTGCGTATAGCCCGAACGGATAGTAAGACACGTTGCTAATAATATTTTATATATATAATATATTTACTATTTAAAAAAAGTCTGTTTGTTGCCAAATATACATGGAACGTCATAACCGGTTGTGGTTCCTTTATTTATATTCGATACGATATACATACAGTCAGGGTTTGAGTCTCCGTTAGAGATACGGCTGGTTTTATTTAAATCTGTAATTTAGGATCTATGGAACCACTTAACCGATTGGGATGCATTTTTTTTGTATAATATTTATCCATGTATGTTTTAGCATGATACAATCAGGTTTTGTGTTGTGAGTCTCGATGAAGGACCAACCGGATATTTGTGTATATCTATGAAACTGAAAACCTATGTAGTTTTTTACATTCTGTAGGATATTAACCAGGCATATTGAAGCATGATACATTTAGGTTTTGGGTTTCGAGTCCCTGTCAAAGTTTCGTATGGATGTTGTATATATGTTATCTAGGATATTTATAATCACATAAGCGATTGCAGTGGAATTTTTTTTTACAATTATGTAGTATTTTTATCCAGGGGGGTTTTAACATTAATTTAATCAAGTGTTTTGCTGTGAGTCCCTGGAACTGCTGACAAGCCTATTGATAATGAATTTTGTTGGTCAGCTGTAAGGTGAAATTCGGTTCTTCCGCGAAGGCGATAATATAGTTCAGAGTGAACTATAGGATAATATTTATATGCAATATAATATTATCTATTTAACCCGCCTCTTTTACTCATATGGGCTACATGCCTCAAATAATTGTTGTGGGATTGTGATGAAGAAGATACAAGTTAAAGAGTGTGTAACATTATATGCTAGGAGAGAAGTTGGGAAACAATGTAGGAAAACGTCCCTCAAAATTTTCGGCCAGTATGAGAACCCTTTTTTATGCATCACTGAAAATGGACCATTTGAGAACATTTTTGTCCACATGACTACCGATGCAGTATAAAATAAATCATTTACGGCCTTTCCTAGAATATTTAGTTTACATTGTAATTCTCTTTACAATAAGATATCAAATATTTAATTTTCCGTGTATTTCCAGCAGATATCCAACTGGTCTATTATCTATTATTCTGGGGCTTTCATCTTTAAGTTCAATCAATAATATTTTTACTACAATGAGTTTATCAACAACTCTCAGACCTACATCGGTGGCGAATCTATATAACGCGCTAGTTTCGTGTTGAGCTAGACTGACTAGGACGGGGAGATCGAGGTTCGAATCTCGCTTGAGTGAACTAGGGTGAGTTTTTTTCCCCAAAATGGTGTACCACTTCTCCTCAACGCAAAAGCGGGTTCACTTCCTCTAAACTCAACCGTCCCAATTCCTATCTCTTTAGAATAGTTAGTACTTAAGCGTATTGTTTGAACGGGTAGTAAGACGTGCTCCTAAAATTAGAAAACTCTCAACAAGAATGTGTATGCAATTCCTCTAAATACTCTTTCCTTGTTCTATTGAATTAAGATGGACTATATGAAGGTTATTTGAGAAACAGTGAATTTTTCCTGGCATTCAAACATATGAATAAATAGTTCGTTGTGTGTGTGCTGGCTGGCCGTGAAGGTCCGATTATAGCGTGGAGTAGTTAAATGTCGCTTGTCTAAAAAGAGGTTTGGAGCACTTTATCAAATAATACACTAGCAAAATAGTGGAAGTTTCTAATGTAGTTAGCTCTCATACAACTTCTTAACATTTATATCCTCCAGTAAGCCAACAGTAATTACTCCTTCCAGGCAATTTCAAGAACATATAAATGATGTGTTTTGTTTAATCTTCCCAACCACTTTTATATTAAAATATAATTATGGTCAAATAATTGTTGGTTTCTTTATTATTACTATGATTTTTATAAGTTTTTTCTCAACTAAGAATTTTATAAGAGCACGAATTACCAATTTATTTAACGGTAAAATTGTGGGACTTTTAGCACAATCGATAGCTTTTTTTTTCTACTCAACTGAGGATCTTAGGTTCGATTCCTATGTCGCGGTACTTTTATCTTTGATGAAATGTGTGTTTTTCCTTTAAAGTGTTTAGCTAATTGGATGGGAATGTTGTGTATTTTCAAGTTTTAAGGTAGTATCAATCTCGTGTGCCGATTTTATCAGTAGGTTCCGAAAGTGCACGTTATATAACTCAAATAAAATTTTCAAATAAAATTTTAGGACGCTACGCTGTTCTCTAAGTGATATTGATTATTACTTATTGAAGAAACTAAGAAAACTAAGGTTTACTCATTTATATTAAATATAGTTATAACTTTAACTGGGCACCGAGAGAGCTAGTAAAAAAAATTCTAGCAATATATCTATGGCTGTATGATATGTATTGTTTGGCTAGTTTTCATTCTTTACGCATCTTTAATATATGCATTACTATGGATCACGTGTGCACTTGGTGCAGTTTATTTAGATTTCATATCTAGGCTAACCATCCTCTTCTAATTATGCGGGTCCTGTTCCATTGAAAGCTATAGGCACGCGTCATTCTTTATTATTATTATTATTATTATTATTAGTAGTAGTAGTAGTAGTAGTAGTAGTAGTAGTAGTATTAGTAGTATTAGTAGTAGTACCGTGTCTTACTACCATTTTTGTTTTTACTCACGCTAATATGTAAATGTAGGGTGATTGTGATATGAAATGGAGGACCTAGAGTTTAATGTGAGATCCGAACCACGGTGGAGGCCTGGTATTCCACACATTCACAAGTTGTGATTAATACACTTTTTGTGAGAGGTAAAGGAAGAGTTTGGATCTAGATAAATCCGTGCCGGGCACACGGCATTCATGAGTAAGAGTACAGAGAGCAATATATACATATTTCGAAAAGTATTATTTGAATGTAAATAAAATAATTTTACTCTAAAAAACATATGTTTTCACATATTTCTAATTTTTCCAGAGTTTTTCCGACCTTTTTAAAATACCGTTTATGAGACTTTTTGTTTATAAAAAATGATAATATATGTATATTATTACATTTAAATATTAATAAATATTTATGTATATATTTTAAACTCTCCCGGTAAAAACTTTTCCAATAAACCCCGCACAATTAGGTAAAAATGATAATAATAAAACTTACTTTTAATCCATAACAAATTTCGTTATTCGTATTCTTTTTCCTCAAAATTCTTACCAACCTATTTTATGTGGGCACGCTATCACTTAGCTTTAGTTACATTAATTCTTGTTCATTCCTAAAATAATTATTTTGGTAGAAACAATGTAAAATTATTGACGGACATATATCTTTTTTTCTTCCTACTCTTTTGTTTTGGTATCAAGTTCAGACATACAATGTAAATTTAAAAAAAAAATATTTTCTTATTAAGTATATCTCAAATCTTGGTGTTACACATTTTTATGTGGGTATTTATTTAGGGGTACATAAATATCTTATTCCGTAGTTTTATTTAATCAGATACATATTCGATACACTTTAATATGTGTAGGCCTACAGTCAGTTACAATAAAAATATTACAAATATTTTAATCTCCATCTATACTTCACATTACTCCCACATCGTCGTGTGAAATCCACCCCCAACTCTAGACAGATAAACGACCACTATAACGGGGTTGATGCACTTAGGGTGGCTGAGAACGAGCAATTTAGGGCGATACACTAGCACAATAACATCAATTGATGAACTCCATACCTTCTCGTCAGTAAAAATAGCTCTCCTCCAATATTCTAATGGCCGTTATAAATTTTCTTGTGTGAAATTCAGTCGAGCCTACTTCAGCCATTCTGTTAAACTCTGTTTTGAAGCAGCAGCAAATGAATGTAGCCCTCCTTCTATTAACAGCTCCAAAATTGTGTCTTTTGACAAGTTCGCCCCAACCCGCGCAGCAATATGTATAGTTGTTAAATATGTACTCGCCTGATCTATAGCATCTAGCTTTGCCTGAAGCACCTTTAGCAGTACTACGTTTGAGGTTGTTTTCATTTTACCATCTAGATTTCCAAAGCGATACAGTTTTTCGCGGACACGATATTGTACGCGAAATTTCACTGTCCGTGTACCCTGGCTCCACTAAATCCAGAATCTTTCCTTTATCGTTTTCATTTAAAACCTCCATAACATTTCATGACTGAATTAACTGTCAACAATACGTTTCAAACACTCCAAGGATTGATATTTTGTTTTGTTCTCCTGCTTAGAAACAAATAACGCTTTGTCAAATGAGCCGTCTATTCTATGTTTTCATCATGTGAAAGTTTTCACTCCTATGATCCACTTATGGGAATGTAAATAATAATAATTTGATCTAGTCATTTAAGAAAGTATATTATATAATACAAATTATAAAATACAAATAATAAACATTAAAAAGCAAAATTATAGCCTAATGGACTTTAAATATAAACTATTGGTACAGTTTACACTAGGTCCAAATTTCCTTCTTATTTAATTTGGTTTTTTAGTATGGTAAATTTGGGGTTAGAATCCCTGATGGATGTACTGAGAAAGTTTTTACCTAATCTTTTTAACACCCTACCACCACCAAATCTCGTATACATTGACTCACTCAATTAGAGTAATTAATATAAATGCGTATATACCGAACGAGGGGTGAAAAACGATGGTTAAAAAATAAATACAAATTTGACTAAGATCGAACGCCTGAAACACCAGATCTAACATTAGTTCATGGAATGTTACAAGGTAGACCCATCGAAAAAATTAATATTTTAGGCCCAACTCAAGTTCAAACATTATTTCCTAAACCTCTCCCTTGAATAGTAGCCAAGAACGATAAATAATTAGCAAGGACCTTATAGTAGAGTTACAGTCACAAATAAAACTAAATAGCAGGCGTAAATTTATACCACGCAATAAAAATATGTTTATTTAAAGACAATATCCATAGTATTCACTTTAAACCTCTTTTTTAATACTCCAATTTTCGAACTACGCTGCTAAATTTTATCATTTATATAATAAAATAATATCAGATATTAATTAAAATAGAGTTAAATTTTTATTGATAAACATTTAAAAATAATAAGGTATTTCATGTACATAGTTTTTAACATAAGATTAGAACCTTGTCCTCCATGCCATGATTAACTGGAATACACAGCATCAGAAAACACTTAAGAAATACCACCTAATTAAACACAAACAGGATTCTAGCCCTGACTTCTTCGTCACAGCCAAAACGGATTAATTTAACTTGACATCCAAGCGAGTTTATACGTTGTGTTGCTTCGGTGGTCACATGTTCTAAAACGGTGCTCTCGCAATAGAATAGACTGAAAATGACAGAGAGATTTGGGTTATATCCTGGTCTGGTTCACTGAGAGACTTTTTTCCTAAATTGTTTTCAACTCTCCCTCCACGTAAGTGTGGGCACAATTTCTTTAAATTCAGCCTTCCTCAGCATTAACACATTAGCGTTAATAGTATACAGTCGTAAATTCCCGAATGGGTGTGGTGCGTCACTAAAAATATATTATTTATGTATATATATATATATAATTTGGTTATGAACCTAAATAGTGCGGAATTATCTAAACTTGCACATTAATATATTGCTTACTTGAAAAACAGAAATAAGAATATTTACATTTTTCTATGCTACAGTAATGAGCCAGTAACTATTTTAATATGTTTAAACGCAGTATTAAAAAAATTATATTTTTTAAAATAACCAATATGGCGTGAAAAGCCCTACCTAGAAATTAAAATATACCTTAATCAATAAATCCTTTCATCTTTAATAACAGGGGTTGGATATGAGTGGTGATAAGAATTTTCTAGTGAATTGTTCCCACCCCCTTGGTATCAAACCTGTCCTTGAGCTTATGAACACACTTTTGCCAACTACATTTTAATGTATGGGATCGGGAAAATGGATATTGAGGGCTAAGGTCTACTTATACAGACCAACCATGTGGAGCCAACCTTTGGGCTTAATGAATACACTCTTTTGTTTTACAAGATAAAAAAATAAACGCAAACAATTGATTAATTAATAAACAAATCATATTCACGTGTTTAAATATCTAGCAATTCTAGTCCAGTTTATCGATGATGAGAAAGTTAGGGCTAGAATCTCAGCTCTATTGAGAGTGTTTGTTACTAACTTGTTTCGAACATTTCCTCCATGTAAATATGAATACATACACATTAAATTCTAACTCCTTTACCATAATTCACTCACGAATTATTATGCGTACAGCCCAGACGGGTAGTAAGACGTGGTTGTAAATTTTGTTTTATATATAAATAAATTCTAACATATTTTCTTGGCTCTACTATCCCTTTCGTCATAGCACGGAAAATCTCAACAGAATAAACTTTCTACATTTCTTCGAATGTTTTTGAATATAATATATTTAATAATATATTTACATTGTTTCCCAACTTCTCTCCTAGCATATAATTTTACATCCTCTATAACTTGTATCTTTATCATCACTATACCACAACAATTATTAGAGGCATGTAGCCCAGATGATTAGCAGAGGTGGGTGAAATAGATAATATTATATTATATATACATATTATCCTATAGTTCACTCTGAACTATATTATACCTTTTGTGGATGAACGGAATTTCACCTTTCAGCTGACCCACAAAATCCATTATCAATAGGCTTGTCAGCAGTTCTAGGGACTCACAGCAAAACACTTGTTTAAACTAATGGTAAAACCTGCCTAGATAAAAATACTACATAATTGAAAAAAACCTCCACTGTAATCACTTATGTGGTCATAAATATCCTAGATAAAATATATACAACTTCCATACGAAACCTTAACAGGGACTCGAAACCAAAAACCTAAATATATCATGCTTCAATATGCCTGGATTAATTAATATTCCACAGAATGTAAAAAACCACATCGGAATCGGTTTTCTGTTTCAGAGATATACAGAGATATCCGGTTGGTCCTTCACCGAGACTCACAACACAAAACCTGATTTTATCATGCTGAAACATGCCTGGATAAATATTATATAAAAATACTTCATCCCAATCGGTTAAGTGGTTCCAGAGATATATACACATATCCAGCTGACACTTCACCGAAACTTACACCAAAACACCCGATTACAATTATTACACTGAAAAATACCTGGATAAATACTCTGCGGAATAGTAAAAAATTACACCAAAGTAATCATGTGGTTCCATCAATGTATACAAACAATCGGCTGGACCTTCACCGGGAATCACACTGAAACACCTTATTATACACAAATAATGTTAACACCTAATGTTCTAGATATTTTCTTTAGATTTAAACCTCTTGTTTGTCTTTTATAGCCTTTAAACTATACACTCTAACGCCAGGTACTCCAAACAATTATACGTAGTCAATTTTTCTTATTTTGCTATAAATAACAAAATCTAATAATTTTAAAAGACCCACTGGTAGGGTTAAGCAAATATTTTCCTGACAAAATTTTAATTGTTTTTTGTGGAGATGTAATGATTTTTTTTTCCTCAGCTGTAACATCTCCTAGTTAATTAAAAAGATCACTTGAACAAACTAACAATAAACAAGGCTTGTTAATAATTCCGCAAGTCTTCCTTTATTCAGCAATAAAAGGTAAGATGATTTTAACGAGGAACTCTACAAGAAAGGATCTGAAAGTTTATAAAGAGAAATGCAAACACGTCTTGCTAGTACTTTGGTGCAGAGGGGTGTTGAAAAGAACCAGATGGCAGGAAGAAATGAGGAGCGAGGTGTCGTCTTTAATTGAAAACGTCGTGGTTCTGCGACACCTATCAGTGTTACTAGAGGCCAAAAGCACATATAGCATTCATGTTCTCTGTTGTGAAAGATGTGGCTCTTAGATTTATGCACAAAGAAGTCAAACTGAATGGAGTAGCTATTTTCCGGGTTGACTATAGGATTAAGCTTTTCTTATTAAAATAAACTTTATTGCTTGAGAAAAAAATTACTTGTTCCTTATTCTGTGTAGTTTTGTTAGTGTATATTATCTGCCTCCAACCAATGCTTAATGATCTTCTGTAAATGTTTTAAAAGTTTAAATATTATTATTATTATTATTATTA
>CABFOW010001815.1:63563-75740 GCA_902141385.1 Timema californicum
TAAAAATTATAGAAAAATGTTAAGGGTGGACAACCCTTATCACTAAGGGGTATGAAAAATAGATGTTGGCCGATTCCCAGACCTACTCAATATGCTCACAAAATTTCATGAGAATCGGTCAAGCCGTTTCGGAGGAGTACGGGAACGAACATTGTGACACGAGAATTTTATATATAAGATATATATATATATTAGTTATCTATTTATATATATATATATATATATATTAGTTATCTATTTGGACTTGGAAGTATGAATAGAACATTTTTAAATTCGATTTTTGGATTTTCGGGGTTGGTTTAACACTGAGCCAAATCTGTGGAGCTCCTAATTAAAATTATTTTAAGGTGTTTTAAAGGTTGTGAATTGTTTGTACAAGAACTAGATTGTTTATTTTCGTTTCAAATCGCGTAAGAATTCGAATTACTAAACTGTAATAAAAATATATATATATAAATATATATATAACAATATATAATAATAAAATAAAAAAAAAAATAATAAAAGAAAAAAAATATTTTCTTTATCTATATAATTCGTGTTTTAGTTGGGCGCCACCCCTGGTATCTAGGGGAAAAATAATAATCAAAAGGAACAATACATTTACCTCGGCTATAAACTCAGTGGCACGACGACCCTCAACCTCGAGACCACTGGGTGAACTTAAAACTAAAAAAGAACATGAACAATTTAGATTAAAAAAAATAATGGATTGTTGAAGAAAATGTAATTAGGGCTACAAATAAAAATAAATATATAAAAAAAAACAATTGTTGGCACTTTTGTGAATTTATTGTTGTTTCCCTTTTGTCCACATCAAAATCCTACCTATGGAATTCCGGTTAATTATAATTCTAATTTAATAAAGTATAGCACAGTATTGTTGAGACCAAAAGAAGAGAAAAAATATATATATACAATCAATAAAATTAATAATTAGACATAAAATAACATGTTAAATAATTCTTTGTGTTAGTCTGTTAAAAATCGCGCTCGTTTTTATTCCTTCCAAATCACGAAGTTCACTACTCACTCGTTTGATAGCACTGGGCATGCGTTAAAACAAAGATGACCGACCTTCAAAAATAAACACAGTCAATCACACTTCTTAAAAGGATAATTAATATGCTTAATAAAAGGTAAGTGTTCTTCCTTAAATCAAAATTCCTTATTTAAATTATTTAAAACAATGCTTTACGTTGTTCCCTCCGTCCTTTTACTTAATTTAATATATGTAAACATTGTCATTAGTCAGGTTGGGAACCCGCTGGTGAAATTTGAAGATTTCACACGAAATTAAATTAGAAATTGTTCACAAAAGTAGAAAAAATAGGGAAACACAAGGTAGGGTGGCAAATATCATAATACTAGGGGTGACGCGCAACAAAAACACAATCTCTATACATCATGATGTTAACTATTGTTGTTACAGCATAAGATGTCAGAGGACACTTGATACTAGACAAAGTAAATTATATATAAAAATATATAGATAATACATATTTCTCTCACACTGTAAAGTGTTTTTTCCCCATTACAATTGACAGCAGCAAAGTTTGGAGCCACGCGTGAGACGCTGACAACCTAGAAGACAAGATTCAATTCATATCAACAGAAATATATTTTATTTTTCTGATAGTGGTACTTCCTTCTATTTTTAGGAAAGTTTCAAGGAAGTTTCAAGGAAGTTTGACTCAACTTTCCAACCGTACACGTATTATCATTATATTGAAAAGTTAATACGTTTATGTTAAAAAGTTTCAATAAAAATAAAATGTCAAGGTATGTTACTAAAAATCATTAGTTATTTATTTGAGGTATTTTACGTGCATTTTCTGAACCGACTGATTATATCAGCACACGAGAATTTCTATGAGCGAGAGCGCAAGGGCCTACCTATTTTTCCGGGAAAGGTATTTTCACATACCTTCTGGACTTAATTTATTTGCCACAATCTACTTGGGAGCAACGGCTTTACTTCCCCTCCGAAGGAAGTTGTGCTACGGACTTTTATCACTCAAGAAAAATCCATTAACCCCGGCTGAGTTTGAACCCACGAACAAACAATTTGAAAAGTTGTGGTATTTTTGAAGCGTTTACAGCTATTCAGAGACGTCTAATATATATATTTTTTTGTTTTATTAAACTTTTGGTTTACTTCTTTAAAATTATGGTAGGTTAGATTATCCATACACAATTTAAAATTACTTCATCTGAAATGGGCTACTCGAGTCCAATTTACATAGGAAGGGACTTTAATAAAATACAAACGTACCTGTTTGTGGCTAAAATTGATAGCATTCCAATACATCATTAGTATTATGTTATAGGTATTGATAATATCTGCCAAAAGTGACAGTAATCTCAGATAACATAATCTAGAAAATGATCACGTGAAAGTAGAGCTAATAGCTTTCCTAGCTATCAGCAAATATCCTGTAGAAATTGTACTGTAGTTAATGACGATTCGACACAACTTTGTAGCATTTGTTGCAATATTGTTCGGATACTCTTTGTCAAAAAGTCTTCAAATTATCCTCGTTTTGGAGCTAGTAAAAAAAACTGTGAGCTGTATTCGTGTTCAATGGGGACTCACTACAAGTTCATTAATCGGTTTTTTATGTGTTTTTTTAGCACCGCGTCTTACAATATGTTCATGTTGTACGCATATGTTTTAATTACGCTAGTGAAATAAGGATGAGGAAAGTTTAATTTAGAGGAGGTGTATCTACATTTGCGTAGAGGGAAAGTGTAAAACATTTTTTGAAAAACCACCCTCAACACAACTGACTGAGATTCGAACACCGATATTCCTATCATCGGCAGTCTAGCATAATACAAGAGTGACGCCTTAGACCATTCGGCCACCAAATCATGTGTTAAACTGTTGAATTGATTACGAATAACTATGCATATATTGGGATACTATACTTGTAACACCGTATTTGGCTTCCATATTGATATTTCACGGTTAGCCTTGATTATGGGTGTTGTGTTGTCTTCCGTTGCCGCTTGAAGGAGTGGTTAGTGGCGAGGCTGTTTTTTTCACTTCTATTGTATGCGCAGGGCTGTTCCTTAGAGAGGATAATCTGTGTTAGGCAGTTAGGATTATGGATGATGGATATCATATAAATCAGACGATATACAAGTAATTATTATCTGCAACTCTTAAAACTGGTAAGTTCTTAAAGCAACCAACAAATAATTAATTCGTCCTACATCGACAACAGTTGTCCAGAAGTCTTGGGGAATGGCCTGATCCTATCTGAGAATAGAGTTTATGTGACCTATTACTTCAGTATACCAAGTTTATAGTTTTGTCCTTCCCGTTAGTGCGACCCGGTAAAGTAACATGGTTATTTTTTTCTGTCATAATATTGGGTGTAATATGTTATAAAAGACAGGTCCTATCATTTGGATGTAATCACATTTTAAACGATTGTTGTGTCTTTTGGTGCACTTATACTTGGTCCTTCAGATCGGGTAAGCCATTTAAATAACTAACAATTTCTTTGTATTATACAAGGTTATAACAATTTGATTGTATTATTATTATTATTATTATTATTATTAGCAACGTGTCTTACTACCCGTTCGGGTTATACGCACTTACGCTAATGTGTAATGGTAGGGTGATTGTAAGATTAAAAGGAGGACGTACAGTTTAACGTGGGTTCCAAACCACGGTGGAGGCCTGGCATTCCCCACATTCACAAGATGTCTTGTCAGAGGTGAAGGAAGGGTTCGGCTATCAGATAAATACTGTGCCGGGACCGAGGATTGAACCCGGTAACCCCAGGACAGCAGTCCGACACCTTACCCCTAGACCACCTTGATTGTATTGTTGATGTTGGCTGCATGGGGGCATTTAACCCATGTTCATTGTTGTGTGTTTTGGTATATTTGACTCAACCCTTCAGACCGGGCGAAGCCATTTTGATCGTTATTTCTTTTAATATATAAATGTGTGATATTAAGTTACTAAATGCAAGGCATATAGTACTTGTTGCATTCAGTGTGAATTTTTAAATGAAATTGTTGTGTGGTGCATTAACCCTGTATTTGGTCTTCAGACAGGGTACAGCGATTCCAAAAACTGTATTTTTCAAATATAAAGGGTTATGATATATTTTGTTTCTTTATTAATACAAATTTAAGTATTTAGTCTGTTTTGATCTCCCCTCCCCCTTCCTCCATTCTTTCCGGCCATTTGTTTCGCCAGAGTAAACCAACTAGGGGTCTTGAGATGGGAAAACTACTCCCAAAGAGTCTATAAAATGTTTGCCAGAATTTGACCTAACCAATCAAATATTTTTATTTAAATTATTATTTTGTTATTTTCACTAAAGCGAGCTTGGGTTTTACATACCGAGTCTCATATTCAGTCTCTGGCATCACCGTAAAACTAATCATCTATTAAAAATGTACTTTCCCTTTTATATTAACGAATTAACAGTTTAGGACTGGGTGCTACGTCTGTTTTATATTAAGATAATTTGTAACTAGGTAGTAATGTATTGATATGAAAGTTTGATTCAGAAAATGCACGTTAAAAATTCATAATATAAAAATATTTCTTTAATCAACACCTTTGAAAATTATTGAGCTGTAAACTACAGAGGTATAATACCTTCAGAAAACAGGAGAAAGTGTGCGTTATAAACTCTCAAAAATTGTGGATCTCATCTCAATGTTTTTATTATATGTAGGGCTAGTTTATATTATACCATAATAAAATTGTGTTTCATAAAATGATTTGAAGTTGAATATTTTTACGTTTGAACGCTGATCTGCATCGGTGGGTATGCGAATTAAATGCCAATCTCATCTAGTCTGGTTTGTCAGTGATGAGGAAAGTTGGAATTAGAATACTAGCCAGGTTTACTGAGAGTTATTTTCCCTAGTTGATTTCATACTCCTCCTACTTGCAATTACGGGTTTGTTTCATCCAAATTCTACCTTCCTCAACCTTACCATACTAGCGTAATTAAAATTAATACAGCCCGTACAGGAAGTAAGACGCCACGTAAAAAATAAACATATTGGTATACTCTAGTTCCAACACCTCAGTACTTTCAGCCGGGATTCAAAGTGCGACTTTCCGGTCATCAGTTAGTCGGACAAGATAGCACCCATACCCATCGATGCGGGCTGGTCTTTAATCTTGATTGTCACTTTCAGGCGAGATCGAGTTGTAAAAAAGGTTTGTTGCCGGTGTTTAACAGTCTGTTAATTATTCAGGTCACTGCAGTTTAACTACACAGTGTTGTTGTGTGGAAGGCTGATTGGTTTATGTGCGTGGGAAGAAACGGTGAAGAAATTGAGATACAAACGGTGGGGGTAAAAACCTACGGAAGTCAAATTTTCCGCAACAAAAATACAAGAATAATGATTTTGTGGCATGATACTTTTGTCGTTGTCGTGACAAGTCCCATTGGTTTAAAAACAAATACTGGTATACTTAAAACAAAAGAAAGTTAAACAAAAATCCATAATTTAGCAACAAAAAAAAAGTCTTTCGCTTTACGTTCCATTGCTTTTATTAGCTAGTTTTCTTTTGTACCTCGAAACAAAGATATATTACAAACAATAATATACCACACACAAACTTATTAATTATATTTTAGTCCATATGTTTTAGTTCTAATTCCGAATTACATTATTAAACTTAACCTGAAGGAACAAGAAAATGAGAGGTAAACTTCAAGGAATAGCATTAGCATATTTTTATGGAGTAGTTATAAACCCAATGTGTATAAGCCAGCATCAGCATAGCCGGATGGTACCGAAACATGCCCTTCCTAGTCAATCATGCGTAGCATCCGTGTGACCAACAATTCCAACAACCAGGTACCAGTGGTAGCACTGTCTAAGCCGTAATTTTCGCAATATACTGGATTGCCGATTACGGAGAGGTTAGGTTTAAAATTATGGTCGGGTATACTGAGCGTGGTTTTTTGCTAAAAGATTTTCCACTTTCCTTTTACGAAAATGTGGTTGGATTTCCAATACTTTCCTCAACATTATCTCACTAGTGTTAATTTTGCACTGCCCAGACAGGTAGTAAAATGCGATGAACAAAAAACAGGTGCATAAAAACATGCTACTCTTGACTAAAACTAATTCAGAAATGAGTGTGTGGTTAAATCCCAACCAGTTAAACTTGCTTTCCACCCTAAATAATTTAATACAGTCTTATCGGCGACCTGGCGGTCTAGGGGTAAGGTGTCAGACTTCTATACTGGTGGCCGGGGTTCAATCCTCGGTCCCAGCAAAGATTTATCTGATTACCAAACCCTTCCCTCACCTCTGACAAGACATCTTGTGAATGTGAGGAATGCCAGGCCTCCACCGTGGTTCGGATTCCACGTTAAACTGTAGGTCCTTCATTTCATCTCACAATCACCCTACCATTTCACATTAGCGTAAGGGCATATAACCCGAACAGGTAGTAAGACGCGGTACTAATAATGATAATAANTATAACCCGAACGGGTAGTAAGACGCGGTGCTAATAATAATAATAATAATAATAATAATAATAATAATAATAATAATACAGTTTTATCCCAGTGGGAAAGCGGGTTCAGTTTATTAGGACTATCCTAATTCTGTTACCTTTGATTAAATAATTTAAACCGTTCATAATCAGAGTACTGTCACTAGCATATAGGAGTTTGCGATATACATGAGTTGAATCGAAATAATTTGTTGGTTAAATTCACTTTCTTGATATTTTACTAAGGAATCAATAAAATATGTGTTAGATAATTACATATGTTGTGTCTTTTCGTGGTTCTATTCGACTCTCACACTACATGGATAAATATCCCATTTCATAAATTACGTATCTTTTATATTAATATGTCGGCTTGATTGGTCTATTAATGCCGAATAAGCTTTTCCGCTGTGAGGGATGAATGTTTAAATCGATTTATATTTGTAAAAAAATAATAATTTAATATTCCTAAATATAAAATTATACTTTTATTTACTTAACTGATATTTACATTCCCAACATATATGAGTGAATTTAAAAATTATCAATAATAAAGTGATATTAATTAAGATAATTATCTAGATAAATTATTGATTCATGTTCACACCTACTTAAATAAAGAGATAAAATATCAATACGATACTGTATGATCTATCTATATAAAGAAAGTAAAAAGTTTACCTAACCTCATAACATTATTTATTTTCGTTTATAAGGACGAACTTTGTATCGATAGAAATGTAGGATGAGGAATGTTACCGATACAGAAAGAAACGTTACAGTAAAACGTATAAAAAAGAGAGAATGTGTGAGGAAACGGTTTGATCTGGATGGTGGGAGAAGCGAATAAAAAAACATCGACTGTCGGGACAAAGCGCCTTCAATTGAAGGCAGAAAATTGGTTAATCCTCTTTGGACTTCGTCTATAGTAAACTACAACTGCCAACATCAAAAACAAGAAAACTTCTTTTTTCCGGGAGTTTAGAGAGGATTTGTGGAGGAATACAAAATAAATCCTTACAAAATGCCTCGTATTCTTGAAGCTACTCTAAATAAAGTTTGGTAGAAGTGTTATTTTAACAAAACATTTTTTTAAATTATATGTAGTACAGTTTATTATATTATTATAGTTGATGTACAATACATTCACCCTGAAAGATAGCAGTATAATATTAATGGATTGGTTGATGATGACTATCTTATAAGCTACACCATTTCGTGATCCATCAAGGTAAGAACCTTTCAAAGTAAGCAAAGTGTAAACTTTTTACTTATTCATTCCAGTCCGTACATAGTGTGATGACTTTTACTCCCATTTTTGAATTAGTTGGCGGATATAAACCAACGTTCGCACACATAGCTACTTGCCCCAATTCAGATATTTCCAGGGTTTTTCTTTATCTTTAACTCTTTAGCGAACACTCTCCAACCCACACCTCCTTCCCAAAAGCAGCGAAAGCGTTGAATTACACCTTAACTGATCTTGACACGTCGTGTAATAAAACAAAATCAAACCAACCTCAAATAAACATAAAACAAAACTATTCTACTTTAATGTTCAAGGTATTGAATGGTAAACACAAAGGGTAAAGACCAGTGAGAAGACCCAGACGCAGATGGGAGGATAACATTTGGATAGACTTGAGAGATATAGGGTGTTGTGTGATAGACTGGATAGAATTAGCTCAAGATAGGTATAGGGTGTTGTGTGATAGACTGGATAGAATTAGCTCAAGATAGGTATAGGGTATTGTGTGATAGACTGGATAGAATTAGCTCAAGATAGGTATAGGGTGTAGTGTGATAGACTGTATAAAATTAGCTCAAGATAGGGATAGGGTGTAGTCTGTTAGAATGGATAAAATTAGTTCAAGATAGGAATAGGGTGTAGTGTGATAGATTGTATAAAATTAGCTCAAGATAGGAATAGGGTGTAGTGTGATAGATTGTATAAAATTAGTTCAAGATAGGTATAGGGTGTAATGTGATAGATTGTATAAAATTAGCTCAAGATAGGAATAGGGTGTAGTGTGATAGAATGGATAAAATTAGCTCAAGATAGGTATAGGGTGTAATGTGATAGACTATAAAATTATCTCAAGATAGATATAGTGTGTAATGTGATATACTATAAAATTATCTCAAGATAGATATAGTGTGTAATGTGATAGACTATAAAATTATCTCAAGATAGATATAGTGTATAATGTGATAGACTATATAAAATTAGCTCAAGATAGGGATGTATGGCTTACTTTTGTGAGTGCGGTAATTAACTTTCGAGTTCCTAATGTCATAGAAAACATAAGTACGTAAGTATTCTACTTTAATTTTTGTCTTAGACTGACGAATTTTGGCAAACCTAGGTAGCCAATGATAATAATACCTGTCGGCTATTGCAATAGTTGTTTGTATTTAGGAATTTAGTAGACAGAGGTGTAATATCAAACAGTACCAAAAACCAGTTTTTCTTTTGTGTATAAAACAAAAACGTATGAAATATATTATTATAATAACATAAAACACATACAATGATAAAGTTAAAGATCTACTTTATGGCATTATATAATTTATCAACCAAGAAAAGCCTATTTAGTTCGCAAGTTGCAAGTTGCAAGCTGCTGTGAAAAATGTCCACCAAATACGTTGGGAAACACAAAATGAAAACTACAGACGCGAACACGCGCAATGATTCGTAATAGCTGTGACAAGGTCTAAACACAGAACTTATCCTTTTCTCTTTGTATATTTTAGAACAAAAGATAAACTCACCTCTGACGATAACCCTCATTTTCTTACGCGACTAGTTGATAGCGTGGAATAACAGTATAACCTACATTGCATTTTCAAAAATATAGTGCAACAGTGAATAAATTTAATTTTTGTTATAAACACGGCCTCCTGATGGTTTGTGTACCTCTATTAATGACTCTACCTGCGCCTATTGACACATGTTCTAAAGGTCGATCTACTTCTTTTTTTATCTAAACATATTTGTCAGGTCTAAAAAATACTATATTTTGAAGAATATAACTTATATAAAATAAATCTCTTTACGATAGTCGCACTGATAAGAGACTGGAAATTATTTCTAAGGAGTTTTTTCTACGATTTGTAAAAAAATCTTTTGCGTAGTTGACATATTTAAACTTCTTGTGCAGACACTTAGAAGTATTATAAATAGTTGAAAACAATCAATTATTAAATACGATGTATATGAATTATGGGTATGTAGAAAACGACGCAGTAATTTAAATTACCTTTGATACAACAACTACGTTAGTAACACTACTAGGTGCTCTTAGTCAATATAAGGTGGTTCCGATGATTAGAAGAATAGTGAATAGGTAAATCACCAATGTTAATCTGGTTAAACATTATGGAAATTATTCGTTATTGTCTAATCTCGCCCATCCAGGTCAGATTCTAAAGTTCTAAGCACTATACCAACCCTGAAGGTACTGTATCATTACAAAGATGTTTGCATTAATAAACCAAAAGAAATTAGAAATATTTATCTCTGCCTTGACAGAATTACATCAGCAATAATATTATTACTAGTATAATATAAAAAATGTATTTCATCAATTCCTCTTGTAGGCACGTGATTCCTGAAGCAGAAAAGGTTTTGAGGAAGGCAGTCAAATTGAGTATTCTCCCTAGTGCCCCTTGCTTAGGTTTAAAATTAAGCTACACATAAAATTGAGTTGGTCGATTTATCGCCAGTAGTTCTCTGGACTTCTACGTCTTCATCACATAATAATACTCCTTTTTTCATTTCCATCACTCTTCTTTATTTTTTCTCTTTCTCTCTCTAGTTTATGTTTTGTCCTCAAGCTGAAACTTTCTCGTTTTCTTCCACCTTCAACAATGCATTGACTAAAGTTTCATTACAACGTACAACACTCGTCAAACCCCATTCGCCCTTCTGTTTCCCATTCTTACCCCCACCTCTTAGCTCAACCCCAATCGTTACGTCACAGCGATATTATGACAAGCCAGCGGTATTGGTTTCGTTACCGCGTGGAAGCAAAACGCACCAACTCGAGTGATTTAATAAGCTTGCTCTATCACATTTCAAAGTCTCTAGTTCAAGAAGGTATACTGGTTTTATATGTTAGTGGCGAATACCTTAAAGGAATGAAATGATCTGATATCAACATATGTGGCCACGCGGTTAAATAAGTCAAGCTTCTCTAGTCTGGGTTTCTGTCTGGATTCTAATCTCGTCCAAGTGTATTAATGGTGTTCTTAAATTGTGTATAACTCTTCCTTCATCAAATACAAGCGCATTTCCTCTTAATTCTACCCTAATTATTCGTAACCCATTTGCGTATTTAAATGCATATAACCTAGAGGGTTATTAAGACCCTGTATAAAAAAGGCCTGATATGTACTAAGAATTAAGCCGGGCTTACATTTCTGTACCCGGGTTTTTGTTGGAAGGACATTAGAGAGAATTCAAACATATTTATTAACGGCCAGCATTGATCACATTTTACTATATGATTTTTTTTTCTATAGGTATTGATAATATGCATCAAAAGTTACAGCTGCAGATAACATGATGTATGAATTTATTAAAACTGTTTGAGTAACTTTAGTAACTAACTTTTACTGTTCTTCCTAGCAAAATCATACTATATAGTATAAGGTTTAGCTACTTGTACATGTAATTGGCCTGGTTGGTCAAGTTCCCCAGACTCAGGGCAAGTAGGTGTCTACACACAAAGGTGTTTTTTTCCTTGCCAGTACCAGTTGTGCCATCGTGGAAAGAGGACGAAATACTTTTAATAGTCGTGTCTTCCTTTATTCAAAAATTATTTACCTTAAAAATTGGCTTAGGAAGGTTTGGCATGCTTAAAACCTTCAATATTCACTTCCCCGGCAATATTTTCTTGAGCATCCTGGCGCATCTGATTGGTCCTATACCTAGGCGTTGTGGTACCCCACAAGTTCATATGGGCGGTAAAGTTCCACAAACTTAACAAGAGTTCTTTTAGTACCACCTTTTCAGTGTAAATTTCTATTTTACAACTTTAACCAAGACAAAAACACGCGGGATCAATAAAAAATTTCCAACTAAAAATACACTCGTATAAAATGACACGCTCATGACTGTCCGACTACCTAGGTCTTAGATTATGGTGAAAAGCAAGTGTTTACATTGGAGTGATTAAGTTCAGGGGCAGTGAGGAACTTGAGTGGTGGGAGGAAGAGGGGGGGAGCTAGTGGGTGAGTAAATAGCCTGGGAAGTTAGTCACTTTCCTGTCCTCACTGCTGGCACAAGTACTTCTACAGGCACTTTCTCATGCGGTTTACACTGAGCTAGCAGCTGTCTCACAAGTTAGTGGTACAAGTAGCTAACCCATTTTCTATACCAATGTAAGCCCGGCTGTAGACAAACAGAATACTTTCAGAATGATTTAACTCATGAGACCAACACACTTAAAGTGGGTTATTCAGTGCCTAACACTAGTAACAGGAATTTTAATATTTGGGCAAGTAAATAAACTCATACATGAACAACATATATTATGAGCTTCGCCTGATATCGATTCTCTAAATCTGTATTTAAAAACATAATCCAGCGAACTAAACTAGTTAACCGCGTAGTGGTCTCAAACTCAAATTAGTCGAAGGGCCAGATTCACGAACTTGAGGGGGGCGGGGAAGGG
>CABFOW010001815.1:75772-94946 GCA_902141385.1 Timema californicum
GGGGAAGGTTCGTGGGCCTTAGCTGATGTAGTAGGTTTGCTTAAAACTTTTTAACATTTGTTTTGAACTGCATCTAAATACCCGTTTGTATTATACGCATTTTAATGACATTAGTTGATGTGGACGGTAGAAATTAGAGTGAATGTACCTGAATTTGCATGGAGTTAGTGTAAAAAGTCATTTAGGAAAAAACACCTTCAAAACCCACGCACGGGATTTGAACTTAGAACTCTCTGCCCCCGCGTTACCGACATCCAGACCAGATGAGCCTGAAATTTAATGTACGTGCACGTCGATAATGCTCTATATTAGCAATTTGATTATACGTATATAACTAAAATCAATAAAGATACAACTTAAATATCCTAAAGCTTTAGTTTTCACACAACTAATTGTTGACTGAAGAATGATCCTGACCACGGGACGATTCATGGATATCTCAGTGGTTAGAGCATTGGTGTACTAAGCCAACGGTCCTGGGTTCGATTCCTATGACCAGGTGTCATTTTTCAATTTTCAGAATATGATATCTAGATGGAGTAATCCTCACTAAAAAGCATAAATAATAGCTCTGGCTATTTGATTCTTAATTGTTTGATGAGAAAAGCATAGCATGCTCTTAAATAATTTTAAGTGCATTTGTTTATTAAAAGAATGTACTCGCTAAAGTTAAATAATAGTCCTCCATTACAATTTCATTCATTTAGGCCCACTTGTACGGCTGGAGGACCAAGAAAGTATTATCAACAGTATTATTGTGAGAAGTGCACTAGCCGTTGCCTATAAAGGAGTTGTGTGTTTGTTAGCAGATTTATATTAATACTATCATTGTTATAAATAAACACCATGGCGTCAGCTTAAACGCGAGCTATACTAACCGAGTGGCCACCGCATGTTGGGGGGTATGGGGTGGCATAGAGGGTGTCATGTGGTCAGCACAACGAGCTCTTCGGTCATTAATCTCAGTTTTATAGACCGAAGCCGCTACTTTTTTTTTTAAATTCAAGTGTCACCTCAATTGTCCTCACGATGCTGAGTTGACCCGTTACAGACCCGCTGCTTCACAGAAAAATTTGGAAGCACTGGGGATAGAACCCAGAACTTCTGGATCTGTAATCAGGTAATCTGACCACAAGAGTTATTCAAATAGTTAAATTTAATAGTAGGTAGTGGTAGGGAGGGTTACGAGGAATTGTACTCGCATTCGCGTGTAGAGCTTATAAGAAACACATTATGATAAATCACATAATAAGTTCCACAGCCACCAGCGGTCACCTGGCTGAGATTCGAACCTTGACTTACATCTGCAGCAATCTGGTCTATTGGGATATTACGCATGATCATCGATGTGGGTTAAGTTGTTATACACATAAAACGTTTATTGACTATATTTATATGAAGACTTACTATACTTATAATGTTTTGCTATATACATTAATATTAAAACACGTTTTTTATACGTTATTTATTATAACCATACACAATGTTTTACTACATATATTAAAAATATATATTACAGTCAAAAAATATGTTTGGGGAGTGAGCTCCTCTACATAGTTTTATCACGTGTCTTGGGATTAATTCATACGTGTCTTGGAAACCTTCAAGTTTCCGTCAAATGTTAACGCATACTTAAAATGTGTTCATTATTCTATATTCACAATTAGGACTGAGCTTAAGAGATCATTTGAGTGACTTTAAGGAAGATAGTATTCAGAGGATGTGTTTCTGTATATGCGGGGTGAGAATGGGAAAGGATTTAGGGGGAAACCTACGAACACCAGAACTAAATTCAAATTCCGACCTTCCTGTAACCGGCAAACCAGACGAGACTAGATTGACGTTTTTTCTCGTGTACAGACCGACGAGAGCTTAAAATTTTTATTTTCGAACAAAAATAAATTATATTTTTTATTGGATTATTATTTATTAGTGAGTAGTTAAAATATATTCTATACGCTTGAATGAATTGAATAGCGCTATTTAAGTGCTTTAATTTTTGACGCTTTTTTCTCTGTGTTGAAACGTTTACTCAATAATTTGTCATTAACAAACCTTGAAATCGTTGATACTAAATTTTACATATTTAATCCAAAAATGTTTATTTATATATTTGAGATGATTATAAAATGGTAAACAACTCTAATAGAAGTAAAATATTACGATGACACATTACTAATTGGTTCATTTGGAAACTATAACAACACATACATAGAGATTTATTAAATACATTATATATATTTAACAATGGTTTATTTCTAGTTAATAAAAGTTATCTTTGGTATTACTTTTTTTTTTCAAAACTAGGTCATACAATTTAGTTCTATAAATGTATGGCTATAATATTAACAGTAGTTTCTGTAAATAAATTGAAAGCTATATTTAACAAACGTGAGCAAGAAATAAACAAAAAAATCATAATTTGAAATTTATAACCTTCCTTTTAATATTTCAGTAAAATATTCTTGGTGTCATTTTAACACGAGTAACCAATACAGAATTATTATGTTCCACCATTAGTTTTCAATTGAATGTGCATGTGGATGCCCATTTATTTGTCTGCCAGTAATTATGTTTAGTTTTGTTTATATTTGATTGGGTAAGTAGTAATAAATGACAAAAGTTATACCATCTTTATTTTTATTCCCTTGTTCTTATTTGATAGTAGCTTAGTCTTCTATGACATGTTTCTGTATTATTATTGGTGTTACATAATTTTCAGATATTATTTATGATAAAAATGATATTATGTTAATTACTTACTATAAGAAAGATTTCGAAAATGTTGAGGTCTTATATGTAAAGCACCTCTATTGATGTTTGACCTTTCTAACCTTGGAATTGCAACGTTAGATCATGAATACCTACAACCTGTGGTTCCAGCAAGATGGAACAGCGGTCACACAGCTCTACCATCTATGGAATTGTTTTGCAAAATGGTTCCTAGACATTTCGTTTCACGATTTAGGGATATCGATTGACCACCACGATCAACAGACTTAATAGCTCTGATTTTTTTGGTGGGACATATTAAAGAGTCATGTTTACATGGCTCACCCAAAAATAGTTCAGAAATTTAAATAAAGATTTGTGAGAGAAATTGAACCAACTCATTAAGAAGCATTACACAAAGTTATTTCAAGTTTCTAGAAGCGCATACAAATATGTATTGTATGTAGGCCCTAATGGTGGTCATCTTAAGTACTTTTTTTAAATTGATAATTTAAGAATATGTAGAAAATTTTCAATCTTTTGTTGTAATTTTATGTTTAATTTGAAGCATTTAGTAGTCAAAATAGTAAATATATAGTGTTATTAAATGTGTCAACAATTTCCACCCCACCTGTATAATAGTTCGACTAATAAATATTAGTGCATTTTTATAACATATTTACAGGTAAGTTTTTTTTATTTACAAATGAAATATCAACACATCCAGTTTAGTCATCATTATTAAAAAACAAAATTACACCAACAATTCTAAAACCATTTTGTGACAGCTGTAGTTCATTAACAAAACATCAGTTATTCAAATAATTAAGGAAAATAAATACATTTTGTTTGGAGCCTGATATATTAAAGCTAAGAAATAAAATAAAATTATGGAATTCGAGACATGATAGTAAACTTTAATTATTTTTGAGTCTCAATATTACTGTAGAGCAATGCTTGATTAAACTTTTCTTTAACTAAGAAAGTTTCTAATTTATTTTGTACAAAAATAATGACATATATCTTGTGATAGTTTCTCGATTGTCAACTATCTCATTCGAGAACTTTCATATGTGGCTATCTCCTAACTTTATAATAACTTGATACACACCGTCATCATAAGCCTATAAATATAATATAAATGTTACTTAAAATGTTTACAGAGGTGATTAAAGAATTAATGTATTATACTGGACTAATAATGTACAAAACTTTCACTTGTAAAGTATTTTATCCATGTGCAAAGACTTGTATAAAATACTCCTTAATTTACAAGTATTTATAATATATAAGTGGCTTTATAAAACCAAATTATGAACTTAATGTAAAATACAATTGTAAATTGTAGAATTTCAAGTTTTTACTTGTAGCTTTAGGAAATATAAGTTTCTCTTTTATTACAAGCTACAAGCGACAAGGGTCCGCGCCGGGCTAGGGAGGCGACACGCCTTGTAGCTTAGCTAAGTGGTTGGCCGGCCATTCACTACGTAGCCAGGCGCCCAACACGACAACCTGCCGTGTTGAACACTCGCAAACCTTTTCTCTCGTTCTCTCTCTTCGGCTCTCTTTCATCAGATTACAGGATTAGCAAACTAGAAGTCAAAGCACCGAGAAAAGAGATTACCGACTATAAAATGTGCAAAATTTCAGTTGGCGGCGATTCCCTTGCAGCTATCAGAGGATTAAAACCAAACCATCCTCCTCCAACGCATGTAAGTCAAAGATAAGAAAGCTAAATAAATATCAACTGTCACGTTCTCATCAAAATCAGGGTATAAAATGTCGAAAAATATATACTAAGGTAACATACTTTAAAGTTAGTGACTCACATCAGTGGGCACGAGGGCTAAGACGTCAATCTCGTCTGGTCTAGTTTGCCAGTTATGTGAAGATCAAAGTTCTAATCCTGACCAGGTGTACCTAAGGTGTTTTTTTATTATTTAGTGTTACACTCTACCTTCACGCAAATTTGGGTACATTTCCTTTAAATTATACTTCTTTCATCTTTACCCTATTGGTATGACTTAATGCATACAGCCCGGACAGGTAGTAAGACGCGGATAAAGGAATAAACTAAACTAAATACTGTCACCTAAAATAATAATAATAATAATAATAATAATAATAATAATAATAATGTAATGTTTTTGAGTCTTAAAAAAAATTCTTGTCCGAACTCAAACCAAAATACACTAATTATGTATTAATGATGATCTAAAATAGTCGCGTTTATATATCATTTAAATCTTGAGAATATTTTATTTGGTTTAGCATAGATATGTAGAAATAAATATAGAAACATATATTTCGGGTTTAGTCATTACAGATTTATAAAAGAATTTTAGTTTAGCATAGTCTCGTGATTGAGCCTTCCAAGTCAATGTGGTGGTATATTTTCTGAATGTAATTTATAGGAGAAATACCCTTACAAATAATTGTTCTAAATCATATTATTATGTTCTCCACGGCAGGATTCAATTAATATCGCCTAATGTACCGCAATGTTTCACCAAATTCAACAACATACTCGGGTGACTTGGCGGTCTGGGGGTAAGGTGTCAGACTTCTATGCTGGCGGACGGGGTTCAATCCTCGGTCCCGGTACAGATTTATCTGATTACCAAACCCTTCCTTCACCTCTGACAATACATCTTGTGAATGTGAGGAATACCAGGCCTCCACCGTGGTTCGGATTCCACGTTCAACTGTAGGTCCTTAATTTCATCTCACAATCACCCTACCAATACACATTAGCGTAAGTGCGTATAACCCGAACGGGTAGTAATACGCGGTGCTAATAACAACAATCAACAACATACTCGTGTCTCCGACCTTGTATGTGCTGCGTTAATTATGTACGGGTGCACAATCGTAGACGTACAGGAAGTGTCTTATCTTACAGAAAAGTCACAATTCAGATCTACTTTCAAGTATTTATATGTCAAGTCATATTATCATCATCCATCACTTTTGATAGATTACTTAAAAATAACACCGATATAACAGTATAATGCTATCAATTTTGGCCGCAAATAAAGTTTGTATTATCTAAAATACCCTTTTTGTGGAAATTGAACCTTAATTATTATTTAACCTACACAACATATAAATCATCTCAATTAAATTGATGCATAGCAGTGCAATTAAAAGAATAATTGAAGAATAGCGTCTCATATTTGACAAATGAACATGAATTATGATTGCTAAGTAGAATAAAAATCGCATTATGTATTTTGGATTTGTATGTGTTGTAATTAGTCAACCTTAGATTCGTCCATAAATGTTATTATTCAAACAATTTTTTTTATACGTCTATGAACAAAACAAAGCAAGAGAGTGTGTACTAAACATGATGTCGAGAGAGTGGGGTTAAAAGGAGGGGGAGAGAAAGCTGTCATCTGTCATCACCACTCGCCCTGTTACTCACTCTCTATGACTTGGACTGTATACACACATACATACGTGGTGCACTTACCATCACATGACACATGTCCGAACTTGTGCTGATTGATCACATGGTCTGGCCAGAGGGGAGGTGGGTAAGTACCAAGTAGAACAGCGTCGTTTGCTTCTGTTATTTATGATTCATTATACTTGCCTGGTCAACAATGCTATATCGAATGGATTACATAGTTCTACATGCATGGCTACTTCATCCCAGACTTAAAGTTTGTCCCAAGAACGCGGGTAAACATTTATTTGTTTCATGTTTGATTTCGTGGTTACTTATTTCATCCTTGTATGACGATTTGTTTTATATTAATGCAGCCTAATTGCAATAGTAAGAATCTTATTTGACAACTGGAAAAGTTACATGATATACTTTCACGTATCCATATGTCAAGTGATGTGATATGCAGCTGTCACTTTTGATATATATTTTCAATATCCATAAAATAATAGTTTGGTAAAATGTTATCAATCCTTACCCGGAAAAAAAAAGGTTTGATTTTTCCTAAAGAACCTTTCTATATAAAAAAAATGGAACAGTGGTAGCTAAGAGATCAACATAGTTTGTGTTACTGGTAGAGACATCCAACTATAACCTTTCAAAATCTCCCATTATATCTTCCTTATAAAACGTGTTAAATATTTAAATTCAATAATCGTTCCTATCATCGTTACTGGGTTGAATAAAGGGAACTATTTTTTAGACTTTATTTTACAATCGTATAGCCCCTCAACGTTAAATACTGCTTTCATAACATTATAAGAAACGATTTTAACTACACATTAATAATGTAATTATAAACTTTTCCGACAAATCTTCATACCCTAGCCACATGGTAGAAAGATCGGGGTGGCCACTAAAATCCTAGTTGACCTTGATTCAATATCAAGTAATAGCTATCAGTGGGTTCCTATTTTTTACTAGATGCCACCATTCATTGCGCTACAGCTGAGAATTTAATAATACACCCAATATGTGTTGATTTCTATGTGGTTTAAATATACGGCATTGGTGGTCAGGACTTCGACCACTGTCTACCAGTCAACCGAGAAGCTAAATGGCAGTATGCGGTTAATTTTATGAATAACATTTAAAAGAAATCCATTTTGTAGAGAGAAAAAAATAGGAAAGGGCACTTTGCTATAAACACCCCCTGACCGATAGCATAGTTAGTTACACAGAAACCCACCATAGACACTTACTTCCTTCTTTCTCACTCGCAAACGTTCTGGAAACGTCCGTACCGGTATAGTCTAGTCTAGAGTGCACTCTCACAGATGATATAAATACATGTGTCGTTCGCGCCTCACCTTCATTATCATTCTTATTTTGTAAGTGCTCGTGTAGTGTCAGTGTTGAGGCTCCTCTAGTTGTTCCAATCAAATGAGTTAATTAGTTATTATTCAGAAAACAACAACTTATTACTCGCATTGAATGAGAAGAAGAGTTCTTATTTACTATGGTGAAAGATAAGTGTGTTAACCTTATTTATATCTTCATTGTTGAGTCGCCCAGTATACAAACGTGGAAATACATTATCGAACCGTTCAAAAATATTCAAAAATATTTGGTACTGAGGATAGTGAACTTAAGAAAAGCAAAGTTCTTGAATTTAAGTTGACCATTGAGCAGTAAGCAGTCCATTTTTACAAATACTGACAGCAAGTAAAAGACAATGACACCAGCGTCCTTCAAAATTACTTGAGTTCTTATTAGACGAGTTCACTCACGGCTACCGAAGCGGGTTTAGATACTGTTACTATATTTACAAACATCTTATTCATCTCATTTTATTACTGTATGAAACTAAAAAGCAACTCTTCCAAAGGTACCAAAACGAACAGCGTTGACAATATTTTCATTCAAACCACTATAGTAGAAAATAAAATATATACCTAACAAATTATATTAGAAAATAAAACACTTATACAAACTTCAATTCAAATCCTTGATCCAGACCTACCTTCCACATTAATTGAGACCTGTGTCGAGAGGACTATATTTTTTTTGGCAATGCATCTTAATATCTGTTCAGTTTATACACATATGTGTTAATTACGCTAGTGAGTTAAGGATAAAATAGGTTGAAATAAGAGGAAGGCTAACGGCATTTGGATTGAGGTAGAGGGGAAAACCATTTAGGAAATCTATCCTAAGTACATGTAACCAGTATTAAAACCCTGATCTCTTTGTAATTGACAGTCTAGTTACTCTGGTATATTGCGAGAGTGACGCCTTAGACCATGCAGGTACTGAAGCAGGTGATTTTATTATAGCCCATTAGGTGATTCTATTCTAATGTACACTTCTTTCTAGCATGTTATAAATAAAATTCATTAAACCAGCCAATATTCTTTTCAGTATGTAATGAGGAACTACCTTCTAACGCATAGACTAAAGTAGCCTACAATTTTGTTTGAAAGTTGTCACAGAATACATTTAATTATGTTTTATATTTAAAATCTAACCGGTTTTTGTATTGTATATTTAACTATTTTAATAATAATGTTATCCTCAGTTTGTTTCAAAATAATAATTATTATTCTAATAAATGATCGAAAGATTGTTTGTATTTTGTAAATTAGATTTAACCACAGTTGTTTTTTAATTATGTCCTTCCCATGCCCCCGATGATTATGCTCTAAACAAGTGTCGAAACTAGTTGACTACTGTTTTGGAAGCATGCTGCAGCCACAGAACAAGGAGAAAGGGGGATTCGGATAAATCTTTACCTAGCTCGATTTCTGGCATCAGCCACATAATTCTTGAATTTTCATTTTCAAAAAGTTATCATTTTACTTATGTGTCAAGCATACGAATAATATTTTTTTAGTTAAATTGGTCTATAGATGCTCGATGTTTTTTTATGCTGTATGAGTGTATAATCTATTTCTATTTCTAATAACTTAGTCTTCGATATTAATGTAATAAAATACCTCATAGCATTGAAAGTGATATTATTTCATTATATTATATATTTATTAATTAGTATTCTGATTTTAATTCACCATTTACTAACAAGCTTCATCTTTTTATAATCTTATTCGTTTTAATAAGTGATTATCCTATGATACATCACTTTTGTGTAAGGTTGTATTCAACGTTATTTAATAGCTTAGTATTTAGCTTTACGAGACGAACTTAGCGTTGTCAAACTGTTACACCACGAATTAAAAATAGCGACAATATTCACTAGCAAGAAACAAAGAGGTAGTGCGCATGAGTCCTTATTACCTACAGTAAATATCTTTCTTGTTTGGTGCAAAGTTTCCAAGGCCAGGAGGAGTAATATAAGTAAATAATCTTTAATTATCCTCCTTGCTTCTTTCCCTTCATTGTCATAGCAGCTAGTTTCCCATTCAAAACAAGCATGGCTCTAAGTATTCTATATTATTGGCTATGCCAACCCACAATTAAAAANAAAATATATACACTCTTTCTATTGTTTTATGTTTAAAATGGTACTTATATATATTATATATATAATTTGAGAAATTGCGGTCAGAACTTAAAAACAACAACATTAATTGCATCGAAAGTTAGAAAAGTGTGAAAGCAAAGAGTACACGTTAATTTACTATACATATAAAATAATACAGCTAAATAAGCAAATTTCTTTATGTTTTTATTTATTTAACTGAAATAAGTATGGCTGCATAAAAAATAATCCTTCGAACATGCGAACTTATGATTTCGATTTACGTTTCTAAATAAATATATTGTTATATTTGTTGAAGTACGAGAATGAGTTTCAATTCATTGAATAACGCCTGTGTACATTCGTTGTTTTAGTGGTAGCATATTTATTTATACTACAGGCTACAGCTATTTGGAACTATATGATCTCTAAACAACATAACGTCCGCTATTGGAATGTTCGCCTTAATATTACGATGCAATCCGGAGAGCGGTGTTGTAGAGCAACTTGCCTATTCACACTATCTCACGGGGGGATCCTGTCAAGTTAAACTTACTTTGAACAGTAAGTTTTTTTCACAGCCAACCTTGAAGACTATTTATATTATTGTTTTAGTGTTGTTATATAGATATCAATAACTCTATGACTTGACGTATGAGCAAGTGGAATAGAATTAGTGACTTTTATAGCCGTCAGATAAGTTTATTGTTGTAAGAAAAATAGACTGGAAGAAGGGCAATAATATCATTCGAATCCAGAGAACAGGGTATTTACTATATAATATGTTTTGACGATAGGATTATTTAATGGCTTTTAGAGGAAATACACCTACATTTTAGTGGAGTATGGACGGGATAGCTGCAGTAATATGAAACTTGTGAAAAATAAGATCTGGATGTAATTCTCCATTGCATAACGTAAATTATACTAAAAAATATCACCTAAGACCACGTGATCACTGATGCAGGATTGTTAGAAAATAAGAGCAAGGTTTACAAATCATAAATCGACTTGGTTTAACTATAGTGACAGCAAATCTTTAGAAACCGTACCATAAAACCTTTTTATTTTATAACTGGAAGTATTATGAATGTAGTCCGGGACATCAATTAGACGTCAGTTTTGTGAAACAAGTTTTAAAAAACATTAAACTCACCATCTGTGAAACCCCCCCTCCCCTCCCAAGTCAGTACGGGCACTTAGCTTACTTACTCTTCAATTATTTTATTATTTGTTAGTGTAAATAATGAAATAGGCACTATGTTTTTTATTTACAAATTGAGTTTTAGATGATCTCTAAATTTGAAATCTCAGGACCCAATGTCCGTGAGTTCAAACCCCGTCAAAATTGACGGATTTTTTTAGCGATAAAAATCCATAGCATAATTTCCTTCAGATTTTAAGTAAAGCCATCAGTCCTATGTCAATTGTGGCATATAAAAAACCTGTAAGGTATGGGAAAATACCTTGCCTGGAAAAATTGATACGACCTTTCACTCTAGTTTATAGAAAAGCTCATGTGCTGATATAAATCAGTCGGTTCAGAAATAACTCAAATAAATATAACTAAATAAATTAATGTGATCACATATATTAATAAAGCATGGATTTCATAATTAGCTTGGCCACGCTATGTTTTGGTTAGTAATTCAGAAAAGCATGTAAGTAAGAATAATTTGAAGTTCAATATAAGCTAATTACGAAGTGCTAAGATCCCTGTTTGTGCGTAAAATTTGGCTAGAAGCCAGTAACCATTATAGGATGACTTAATAATTACCTATATATATATACACACACATTTTAATACATTGTATCAAATTAACTCAATTTATTTGAGCGTTAAATGCGATTAAAACATGCATTGTTTGATTACTTGATCAATAAAGTGAACCCCCAATGTGGCCACGTGAACAAAGGCATTATTAATCTCATTTGGTCTGGATTTTTGGCTAAGGAAAAGTCGTGCTAGAAACCCGGTAGAGTGTAGAGAGCAATGTTTTTACCCTCTATTTTTACCCAAACTCTTTCCACGCCAATGCTGGTAGGTTGCTTATACATTCTGTCATTCTCATCACCAATCCATTAGTGTAGGTATTCGTATATCCAAGACGGGTGATAATATGTGGTGCGTGGAAAAAACTAAATTATGTCCATGATAAATGCATGTGAAGACTTGTTCGAATATTATCCTGAAATTTAATTTAAAAATAAGTTATTTTTAACCCTCTAAAAAATTTACGTTAAGGTGTAGGGAATGCGAACTAAGCGAAGTGTTTTTGCGGTTTTTGAGTAAAACTATGTGTAGCCAAAATAAATAAAATATTTCTTCAGTAGAAACATAATTTAATTTTTCTTCACATGGTGATATCAACAGTTGATTAATATCTCTGGCAAGAGTGTCCTGGAATTTAATGATAGATTTTCCTCTTCATTTAAAAAGTTTCTCATCTAATGCAGTAATGCTCATGACAGATATTCAAAATCTTTTGATATCACCTTGTGAAGAAAATTTAACTAAAATTTAACTGGAGCGATATTTGATTTATTTAAACCAAAAAAGGTTTACCTATAAAATCTGAAAAAACATTTACCTTAACTCACGTTTCCTACATCCCCCCATAATCGGCGACTGTATAAAAGTTATTATGACAGGGCTTATGGATACGACGACTATTTATAATTATGAAACATCAACAGGGTAATTTCCATTCTAAATAAAAAATTCTCACTAAAACTTAGCACTATTTATTTCCCCTAGTATTCACGGGAAATATGCTAGGTAGGTAAGCCTGGAAGTCTATACGCCTCGACGAAAGATCCTGTGTAAGCTGCAGCTAGCCTAGTCATGTTTAATATGTCTGTGGTAATCTCAAGATAGCTATCCTTCCCGCCTTTGTGAATGGTAGCGTCATCTGGATAATGCGGCAGGCAGGGCTACCAACAGATGAAAGGGCTCGAGCGAGAACTGTCACGGAGATTTAAGAAAAGATAACATATATTCTTGGTTTCTCACAGAAATAACATTGCCATTGTAATATTTTATAATGGGAGGCTCATATGGTTGGGAAAATAAAATCGTCAAATGAAGTTTTATATAGTATGTGAGTGTATATATATATATATATATATAAAGGAATACCATTTGTAGGTACCAAGTTAAGGTGCTCCCCTGCTTTAAGTAATTTTGTGATCTGTGTGTTAGTAAATATCATAATATATATATTAAATTGAAAAATAATAATCATTGTAAAAAATTAATATGCTTTTATGAAATCTTGCTATAAATACAACCACCCATCCTCAAACATAAAGATGAAAAATGAAGCGCTCTTTTACACACATAGGACTACATCACTTAATTACATAGAAATGATTAACTTTATTGAAAAATACCTAAATGCTAACAATGTAATTTATCTTATTTTCCCATGTAATTATACGTATTTGTAAGGTACTTGTGTACTTTTTAGTGCTGGCCTGTCACAGGTCTCACGACTGATGGCTAGCACTATTACAAAGGTAATTGAAATTGAAACTGAAAACTATAATATTTAGCAGAAACTTTAATTAAAATATCGATATAATATTTAATATTCGAATCACATTTTAACTATATATTTATTTATTATTTAGCCCCACGTCTTACTACCAGTTCATATTATAAGCTTAGGTGTACTAACTACGATGATGGGCTAGGAATTGGGAAGGTTGGATTTAGAGGAAGTGAACCCGCATTTGCATGGAGGTAGACTGGAACACCATTAGAGGAAAACCATCCAAGTTCATCCGACCGAGATTCTAACCTCGATCTTACCATCCTCAGTAATCTAGTTCAACACTAAATTAACGCGTTAGATAACTACCCCACTGAGGCGGATTTTTAACTATATAAAATATATAGGTATTTCTCAGAAGTGAAAAATCAAGAACTAAATATACGTTTTTCACTGAGCGATATTGATAAGTACAATGTTATCTCTATAGTTATCCTTTAATTAATAAATTTGATTAGAGAAGGGTCCCACCACAGCAACAATCAAGTACAGAATTAATCCCTTTTAACTTGAAGTTCCCATACTGAGTTTCCTTTTTAGCCTTTAATTATTCATTAAGTCTAACTATCCATCCAGGCTACCTATATTTAACCACGCCAGTAATGTAAGAGTGAGGAAGAGTTTGGTACAAATTTAACTGCATTTCTTGTGGAGAAAATCTGGGAAACTATTTAGAAGAAAAAATATGTTTAATATTTTCCGCCGAAATTAAAACCACTACATTCCCACCCTTAGAAAAACAAAATATACGAGCTCGACATTTATTTTGAGTGCCCACTGACCCGGGTAGTAATTTTACTAGCGTCATGGTCTACTATATTTCATAAAATTATTAATATAGTTCGTAGATATGTGTTAAGGTGGGCTGGAAGAGAATTCGAGTTAAGGTAAGAATTTTTATAGTTGTTCTAACATAAAACCTTTTCAGCAAAAATAAATTATTACTTCTCTAGATATGTTAATTTTAATTTTATACCCTTAGTAAAATCAACAATTCTTGAATATTTGCCATGTACAGTGTGTCATTTCAACTTACCTTTTTCTCATCAATTAAAATGTTAATTAAATTTGCGATGCCCATGAAAAATATTATTATTCATATTAGTATATATAGAAAATTAAAATAACCGTATCTACTGAAGTAATATTTAATTTAATTTAGACAAATATTAAAAAAATTGTTAAATACCAACCTTAAGGTGGGTATGTAGGTGACGCGAAAAAATGACAGTTTTTTATAGTTTTTATAGCAAAACTTTTTTGGCCTGGATAAAATATTGTTCCAGTACAAAAATATTTTTTTTTCCTCGTGATGATTTCAACAGTTCTTTAATATCTGTCAAGGGTGTTGTGGAATTTGATGACAACTTTTCTCTTAATTAAAAAAAAAGTTCATGACAAATATTCAACAAACTGTTGAAATCACCCCGTGAAGAAAATTAAACTCTATGTTTGTATAAAAGCAATATTTGATTTATTTATAAGCAAAATTCTTTTGTTCAAAACACTTACTTTTCCTCGTCCCCTAGATCCCCACCTTAACACACCCTCCCTTACATTCAACCCTAACATTCACTTGTAGAGGAAAATGTCCAGAGCAGGAAATTAAGAAGATTGAAGCCTAGACTTCAGGTCGCTCAGTAGCTCTCCTACAGGTATTCAAGATAACTACTCACAGTGATTCAGGTCACGCAAGAAGAGACACACAGGGCAGGCAAGTTGGACCACAGAGGAGAGGTAAGCCACCGGTATGACCGAAAGATGAACATCTGAGGTCACTGGAGCGAGTGTAAACTTCACCACGCTCCTCTCGCCTCTATACCAACTAGACCGCCCTTCTCTCCCATCACCACCCACACTAATCCCGTCAAACAGTGCCGGTTTGTTGAGGTGTGGTTGTCAGATACAGGATATTGTATCCTAATACAGGTGCGTCGAGAACTTTTCCGACTCATTGATCAATTTATTCTTTAAAAAATAGTTTTTTTATATTTCACCTCGTTTTACCATCCCTCTGGGATATCTACATTTGATTTTACTAATATGTTAAGGAATAGAAAGGAATAATCAAGAGAAAATATACTCGTATTTGTATGGAGAAAGAATGGGACACCATTCAGTAAAAAAACAAAAAACACCCTCAAGACACCCAGTTGGAATTTGAACGCTAAACTCCTCTCACCGGCAAGTAAAAGCAGACAAGCTTGACGTTTAGTCTTGGTACGGCACAAACATACATACTTTATAATATAATATATTATTATTATTATGAACAAAAATTTCATAAATTAACTAATTTTCTTGATAAAAATAAACGTGATTTTTCTCAGATCGAAAAAAATTGAATACTTTATTATTATATATAGAAAAATTAATTTTTTAACAAAATTGTCAGACACATCGAAAATTGTAAAGTTTTAAAAATTCGGCCTTAAATAAAATATATTTTTATTACCTTATTTTATAAAGTCAAATATACAATATTATTTATCATTTAAATCGTGTAAATCCCTAGATATCCATTTTAACGAAAACTTTTTAAGTATTTTTTTATTTCAAAGCTTCATAAAAAGTTATCACCTTTACATGTTTTTTCTCTAAAAAAATATTTAACATAAATTATAATGTAAAACACTTCCCGAATATATTTTTTGCACTCAAAAATTTATAGCTATTTTGGAAAGATTTTGTATTTAAAAAAATAAGTGGTCAGTACTCCAATAAATCTTAGTTTTAAAACTATAACTAAACTCACGATCTTCCATCGAGGTGTACAAGCACCGATAAATATCAAGTTTTAACGATTCTTTCGGTTATAAGCCAAGACATGGGAACAGGGAGAAAAAATAAGACCAACCTTTTTGAGTCCATGATAATCTTGAAACCGAACATGTTCACGATTACAATGAAAAATTAAACATAATCAAAATAATATCTTCATACTGAACAACGAAATTCGATAGGTCAAGTCTCTGATAGCCAGAAGTTGTTACGATAACCAAATAAAACAGTAGCTAGAAATTAAATTATAGTTGTTCATACACCCTCTTATTTCTCAAATCATCTAATTTCTAAGGAATCACTCTCGGAATAAACTAGAATGTTGATAATAGGATGAGATAGGTTCGAGTCCCGATCGGCTGTACTCGGGGTAATGTTTTCTAAATGTTTTTACACTTTCCTTCCACGCAAGTATGAATAAGCTTTAATTAAATTACACCTTCTCCATCCCTAGCACATTTGTAATTAGTACATGTATGTACAACCCAACCGGCTAGTGAGACGCACTGACAAAAAAACATTTTCATAGAGATAATTAATTGATTTAGGTTATTGAATGGTCTAAAATGTTGCTCTCACAACAGGCTGGACTGCAAAGGACGGGCAGATCTGGGTTGGAATACCTATTGATTTTATTTAATGGTTTTTCACTCTTGCTCTACGCGAATGCTGGTCCAATTATTATTCATTTATATCTTCTTCATACATATCTATTAGCGTAATTAATAAATAAGCGTATAACCCAAATGGGTAGTGATTGATACACGTAGATAGAAAAAACTCACTATTTGATTTTTCTTCTGTTCCCTGTCATATTAATAAATTGTTGATATTGATGGTACAATTAACACCAACCCAAAAAATATGAAGAATTTTTGTTGGGAAATGATTCTCAGAGGGTCAAAAATAAAATATAATCAAATTCGCAAGTAAAAGGTATCTTAATGAAGTGCGGTTAAAAAACTAAAGTGTTTTACTTGTAATCTTTATTCTAATTTTATTTTAGCTTGCCTCATTTTAATATGAATAATTTATTACATAAATAATGGAATAATGTATAGAGAAAAAGCACCTTAATATTATAGAAATAATGCTTAACATAATACATAAAAGCTACCCTTATCACTGTTGGCGTGCTTCTATTTTAGGCGTATAGTCCGTGCAACACAAAACAAAATATTGATCTTGCAATCATATATATTTTATTATTTTCAAAATGATAGATTAAAATGTTTCCTTAGAATATTTTAATATACTTTAAACAAAATTGATAAGAAGCTCGTCTATTATCTATACAATTTTGCTTATTATGTTCATAATTATTGTGTCAGGTCTGCAGACACTTGGGAGAGTTACTAACCACGTACTGATACGGTCAAGCTTAGTTATTATATTCTCTTCTTAAATAATCAATGTTGTTACGTTCTACAGTATCAGCTACCTCATGAGTATCTAAACATAAAACAAAAATTGCCTTCGTAATTCAATTTTATATTAACACAAAATTCATTTACGTAAACGGATACGGTGCGAACTTTTTTTTTAAATCGAGGGTAAACAACAATATTTTAATAGAAATGCTATATATTAAAAATCCTGAAATTATAATTAAGGAATTCGGAATAGACAAGATGTGCCAAATGTTTCAATAATCATAATTTAAATATACATGGTTTAAATATAATCTAGTGTTGTTGCGTGTAAAGGTGTTGTGTTTGTTCATAATAATATATAACTTATTTCAAACATTTGAAATGGGCCAAAATTTGAATGTTATTGAATAGACTGTATACAAAATATATATAAAATATATATTTTTTAAATCATAGTCTAAACTACCTGATTTCATACCAGATTCTCGGCATAACAAAAAATAAATAATTCTGGAACCCATTAGCGAATATTTATTGTAGCATACGTACGTGGATTTCAAAGATTAATTTTTCTTCTCTCCCCGTTCGATTTGGTATTTCTTGAAAGAAATACTCTAGTAAAAGAATCGTTGAGTGTAAAATGTGTATGATGATATTAAAAAAGCACCCTAGACAAATCCAATCTAATTTTGAATTATTTTAAACATTTTCTTTGGTTGGAAACAAACGTTACTGTCTTAACTGAATTTTTAATAAATAAATATTTGTAGTTCTTCCATAACATTTTCATTGTCATTAGACAAATTTGATGTGTTTATTGAGATCTTACTAATTAATTAACTAATCAATTAATATAGTAATATGTTGTGTTTATCAATTAATTCTTTAATGAAGATCCCAAAGAATACTCATATTAAAACCCTAGTTGGATTAAAGTGTTAAAATTAATTAAAAAAACAGTTTGAAAACCCTTAATACCTTCGCTAATAAGTTCTACAAACTTAGGATTGACTGAAGATAGAATCAAAGCTTTATATGCCTTTAACACAAGGGCGATGTGTTCGTACTTAATTCATTAGAGAGGCTTGTATTTAAATTACGATGAAAAGTGTCACGAAATAACCATAAAACTAGATACTACGAAATATATATTCACATGGTTGTCGTTTTCACACCTGTGTTGTAAATAGTAATACAACTATCAAAAATTAAATTAATTTCAGAAATTGCTTGTCGATGCATATATTAAAAGTTTAATTTAAATTTTGAAACGATTTGGAATATTTTTTAACAAAACGATTACATAATATATCATTTAATTAAGTGTATTATATTTAATATATAAAATATGTATGATCATATGATATATAAAATACATTTTATTAAAGCCATTTCCCTTAAACTAATTTTTAAAACAGAGCTATTTAATTTTAATTTTGGTGACCTGGCAGTCTAGGGGTAAGGTGCCAGACTTCTATGCTGGCGGCCGGGGTTCAATCCTTGGTCCCGGCAAAGATTTATCTGGTTACCAAACCCTTCCTTCACCTCTGACAAGACATTTTGTAAATGTGAGGAATGCCAGGCCTCCACCGTGATTCGGATTCCACGTTAAACTGTAGGTCCTTCATTTCATCTCACAATCAATCACCCTACCATTACACATTATCGTAAGTGCGTATAACCCGAATGGGTAGTAAGACGCGGTACTAATAATAATAATAATTATTATTATTATTTTAATTTTATTAAATACAGAATAATCACTGTTAACTTTTCTCGTACAAGATTACTTGTATTTATTTGCATCTGTACTTAAACGTCACTTAAAACTAAGGCGTGAGCTAGAATCAAACTACCTACAGCTTTGATTGTTACGTATTTTTTT
>CABFOW010001815.1:95242-117369 GCA_902141385.1 Timema californicum
CCCCCCCTTAAGTGAACTAATAAACAGGCTGACCCCCTGAGTGAAACAGAAAGTTCCGGCTGGTCGGCAAGATTTGTAACTCGGCCCGCCTCGAAATGAGGTGTCAATGCTGACTAATGAATATCCTGGGAAGTCTGACCAACACAGGCGATCAGACCTGCCAACGGGGAGAGGACCAATTAGTTTCCCGTGTCTACCTAATAGCGCACTTCATTTGCAAGCACAGCCATTTGTTACGTGGCCTTTTGTGTGTGATACAGGCCCTGCACTCTCGGGAAACATATTATTAGATTTATAGTTTGAAGGCAATAATCCTTTAGTTGATAAAAGTGTAATACCTGAAATTATACCCTAAGCAAACCCTCAACTATCACCAATAAATTCATGAATATATAAATATTATCCATTAACTCGTGTAGAAACATGATTAGATACAATTTAATCTCGTTAATGCTTGAAATTATGAGACATAACTAAAAGTGAAATTAGAAGTAATATAATTTTCAATTTTGTGTATTAATCCGTAATTTTAGAAAAATATGCTATTGTAACAATTTTTAGTAAATAAATGTGCACGCCATCTATATTGTAAGGTGCATTTTATAAGGATACCTACCAATATGGCCCTATTTTATAAGTTTCGCCACAGTGTAGCCCGTAAAGGTAAGAACCACATTTCAGGGTAAATGGAGTGCATACATAGAGCAAAATATCATTTTCAAACAAAACTGTTCCTAAACTATAATGATTTGAAAAATGTTTAGACCAGGGGTCGGTAACCTAAGGCAAACATGCCAAGAGTGGTACACGGAACGATTTTCAATGGCACCTAGAGTGATTTGAATAAAAATAATATAGAACCTTTTATTTTTACTAGAACCACTGATATGAGTAATAATATTAATAGTGTGTTTTTATATTTCAATGATTAAGTTGTTTTGTTTAAAAATTTAAAAATAATGTCTTCGGGAATAAAATTTGACAAAACAAATTATAGCTTTTGTATTTATTCTGATTTACCTGATTTATATTAAAATATTAAATATTCAAGAAACAGTAGTTATTTAATGTATTCAATTTATAAACAAGTTGTTACATTTACATTTTACAAGATCATTTTTAATTTGTTTTAATAGTTGTACCAGTTAACTGGTATACACATAAACACGATTTGGGTGGGATTCGGTTGGTTGGCACGCTGGGTGTCTTTCAATCTTACTTCGACACAGCATTACTAAGAGGTTGCCGACCCCTGGTTTAGACTTTTGAACGTATTACAAAATCATGTTAAATTTAAAAAGAGACAATTTTGATATATTTGTACAATATATCATTAATTGGGAGAGGGGGTGGATTGGGCACTTTTTATTTGAGAGATTGATAGATTGGGCATCGTCGATTTGACTATAAGACTACGGCCAGAGTAAATCCCTAGATATCCATTTTAACGAAAACTTTTTAAGTATTTTTTTATTTCAAAGCTTCATAAAAAGTTATCACCTTTAAACGTTTTTTCTCTAAAAAATATTTAACGTAAATTATAATGTAAAACACTTCCCGAATATCTTTTTGCACACAAAAAATTATAGCCATTTTGGAAAGACTTTATGTTTTCAAAAATAAGTGGTCAGTACACCAATAAATCTTAGTTTTAAAACTATAACTAAACTCACGATCTCCCATCGAGGTGTACAAGCACCGATAAATATAAAGTTTTAACGATTCTTTCAGCTATAAGCCAAGACATGGGAACAGGGAGAAAAAATAAGACCAACCTTTTTGAGTCCATGATAATCTTGAAACTGAACATGTTCACGATTACAATGAAAAAGTAAACATATTCAAAATAATATATAAAAATATCTTCATACTGAACACCGAAATTAGATAGGTCAAGCCTCTGATAGCCAGAAGTTTTTACGATAACAAAATAAAACAGTAGCTAGAAATTAAATTGTAGTTGTTCATACACCCTCTTCTATCTCAACTCATCTAAATTCTAAGGCATCACTATCGGAATAAACTGGACTGTCGATAATGGGGAGAGATAGGTTCGAGTCCCGATCGGCTGTACTCGGAGTAATGTTTTTTAAATGTTTTTACACTTTCCTTCCACAGAAATATGAATAAGCTTTAATTAAATTACACCTTCTCCATCCCTAGCACACTTGTAATTAGTACATGTATGTACAACCCAACCGGATAGTGAGACGCACTGACAAAAAATCATGTTCATAGAGATAAGTAGTTGATTTAGGTTATTGAATGGTCTAAAATGTTGCTCTCACAACAGGCTGGACTGCAAAGGATGGGCATATCTGGTTTGGAATGCCTATTGATTTTATTTAATGGTTTTCCACTCTTGCTCTACGCGAATGCTGGTCCAATTACTATTCATTTATATCTTCTTCATACATATCTATCAGCGTAATTAATAACTAAGCGTATAGCCCAAATGAGTAGTAATTAATACACGTAGATAAAAAAAACTCACTATTTGATTTTTCTTCTGTTCCCTGTCATATTAATAAATTATTGATATTGATAGTACAATTAACACCAACCAAAAAAATATTAAGAATTTTTGTTGGGAAATGATTCTCAGAGTGTTAAAAATAAAATAGAATTAAATTCGCAAGTAAAAGGTATCTTAATGAAATGCGGTTAAAAAACTAAAGTATTTTACTTGTAATCTTTATTCTAATTTTATTTTAGCTTGCCTCATTTTAATATGAATAATTTATTACATAAAAAATGGAATAATGTATAGAGAAAACGCACCTTAATATTATAGAAATAATGCTTAACATAAAACATAAAAGCTACCCTTATCACTGTTGGCGTGCTTCTATTTTAGGCGTATAGTCACTGCAACACAAAACAAAATATTGATCTTGCAATCATATGTATTTTATCATATTCAAAGTGATAGATTTAAATGTCTCCTTAGAATATTTTAATATACTTTAAACAAAATTATTAAGAAGCTCGTCTATTATATATAAAATGTTGGCTATTATGTTCATAATTAAGGTGTCAGGTCTGCAGAAACTTTGGGGAGTTACTAATCACGTACTGATACGGTCAAGCTTAGTTATATTCTCTTCTTAAATAATCAATGTTGTTACGTTCTACAGTATCAGTATCTAAACATAGAACAAAAATTGCCTTCGTAATTCAATTTTATATTAACACAAAATGCATTTACGTAAACGGACACGGTGCGCAATTTTTTTTAAATCGAAGGTAAACAACAATATTTTAATATAAATGCTATGTATTTAAAATTATGAAATTATAATTAAGGAATTCGGAATAGACAAGATGGGCCAATTGTGGCAATAATCATAATTTAAATATACATGGTTTAAATATAATCTAGTGTTGTTGCGTGTAAAGGTGTTGTGTTTGTTCATAATAATATATAACTTATTTCAAACATTTGAAATGGACCCAAATTTGAATGTTATTGAATAGACAGCATAACAAATATACATCAATTTTTTTTTTAAATTACAGTCTAAACTTCCTGATTTCATACCAGATTTTCCGCATGACAAAAAAAAATCTGGTCTGGCACCCATTAGTGAATATTTATTGTAGCATACGTACGTGGATTTCAAAGATGAATTTTTCTTTTCTCTTAGTGCGATTTGGTATTTCTTGAAAGCAATACTCTAGTAACAGAATAGTTGAGGGGAAATTTTTTATGATGATATGGAAAAAGCACCTTAAACAAATCCAATCTAATTTTGAATTGTTTTAAACATTTTCTTTGGTTGGAAACAAACTTTACTGTCTTAACTGACGTTTTAATAAATACATGTTTGTAGTTCTTCCATAACATTTTCATTATCATTAGACATATTTGATGTGTTTATTGAGATCTTACTAATTAATTAACTAATCAATTAATATAGTAATATGTGTGTTTATCAATTAATTTTTAATGAAAGTCCCAAACAATATTCATATTAAAACACTAGTTGAATTAAAGTGTTAAAATTAATTAAAAAAATCGTTTGAAAACCCTTAATACCTTCGCTAATAAGTCCTACAAACTTAGGATTGAATGAAGGTAAAATCAACCCTTTATATACCCTTTACACAAGGGTGATGTGTTCGTACTTAATTCATTAGAGAGGCTTGTATTTAAATTATGATGAAAAGTGTCACGAAATAACCATAAAACTAGCTACTATGAAATATATATTCACATGGTTGTCGTTTTTACACTTGTGTTGTAAATAGTAATACAGCTATCAAAAACTAAATTAATTTTAGAAATTGCTTGTCGATGCATATATTAAAAGTTTAATTTAAATTTTGAAACGATTTGGCATATTTTTAACAATACGATTACATAATATATAATTTAACCAAGTGTATTAAATATGATATATAAAATATGTATAATCATATGATATATAAAATACATTTTATTAAAGCCATTTCCTTTAAACTAATTTTCAAAACAGAGCTATTTAATTTTAATTTTATTAAATACAGAATAATCACTGTTAACTTTTCTCGTACAAGATTACTTGTATTTATTTGCATCTGTACTTAAACGTCACTTAAAACTAAGGCGTGAGCTAGAATCAAACTACCTACAGCTTTGATTGTTACGTATTTTTTTAGTCGCAGCTATTGTTGGTCGTTCACACGTTAATAATTGATTTGTGACATCACACATCACTCGTGTGAATGGGTCAATAGTATTAACGGAACTTAGCTCGGATTTTACAATAAATGTAGATGCCAATAGCCTTCAAATTTTAAGCCAAATTAATGAATGTTTCCTATAGTGCGACTCCACAATTATTTTTCCGTGTTTCACGTCAGGCTATATGCTCTAATGGGCTAGGGATGAAGAATATGTAGTTAAAAGGAAATTTACCATATATTTTATGTAATTGGGAAACTATTTAAGGAATAAAATACTTGAAGCTACCTACAGCTTTGATTGTTACGTATTTTTTTTAGTCGCAGCGATTGTTGGTCGTTCACACGTTAATAATTGATTTGTAACATCCCACATCACTCGTGTGAATGTGTCAATAGTATTAACGGGACTTTAATTTATGTGAGGTTGTAATAGCTAGGATTTTACAATAAATGTAGATGCCAATAGCCTTCAAATTTTAAGCCAAATTAATGAATGTTTCCTATAGTGCGACTCAACAATTATTTTTCCGTGTTTCACGTCAGGCTATATACTCTAATGGGCTAGGGATGAAAAAGATGTAGTTAAAAGGAAATTTACCATATATTTTATGTAAGTGGAAAACTATTTAAGGAATAAAATACTTGAGTACACACCCTGGATTTTAACCCTGACCTCCTCTTCACAAACCAGCCATACTAGATGATACTAACACTTTTATCCATTTACCCACCGATTTGGGTGTAAGCCTCGATTACCTATCTACCATTTTCCGTAATCAACAACATAATGTTTTTAAATTAATATATATGAATACGATGGCCTCTACTTCACTTTACGACGAACCCCCCCTTAAGTGAACTAATAAACATGCTGACCCCCTGAGTGAAACAGAAAGTTCCAGCTGGTCTGCAGGATTTGTAACTTGGCCCGCCTCGAAATGAGGTGTCAATGCTGACTAATGAATATCCTGGGAAGTCTGACCAACACAGGCGATCAGAACTGCCAACGGGGAGAGGACCAATTAGTTTCCCGTGTCTACCTAATAGCGCACTTCATTTGCAAGCACATCCATTTGTTACGTGGCCTTTTGTGTGTGATACAGGCCCTGCACTCTCGGAAAACATAATATTAGATTTATAGTTTGAAGGCAATAATCCTTTAGTTGATTAAAGTGTAATACCTAAAATTATACCCTAAACAAACCCTTAACTATCACCAATAAATTCATGAATATATAAATATTATTCATTAACTCGTGTATAAACATGACTAGATACAATTTAATCTCGTCAATGCTTAAAATTATGAGACATAACTAACAAGTGAAATTAGAAGTAATATAATTTTCAATTTTGTGTATTAATCCGTAATTTTAGAAAAAAGATTCTATTGTAGCCATTTTTAGTAAATAAATGTGCACGCCATCTATATTGTAAGGTGTATTTTATAAGGATACCAATATGGTCCTATTTTATAAGTTTCGCCACATTGTAGCCCGTAATGGTAAGAACCACATTTCAGGGTAAATGGAGTGCATACATAGAGCAAAATATCATTTTCAAACAAAACTATTCCTAAACTATAATGATTTGACAAATGTTTAGACCAGGGGTCGGTAACTTAAGGCACGCATGCCAATAGTGGTACGCGGAACGATTTTAAATGGCACCTAGAGCGATTTGAATAAAAATAATATAGAACCTTTTAGTTTTACTAAAACCACTAATATTAATAGTGTGTTTTTATATTTCAATGATTACATTGTTTTTGTTTAAAAATTTAAAAATAATGTCTTCGGGAATAACATTTGACAAAACACATTATAGCTTTTGTATTTATTCTGATTTACCTTATTTATATTACAATATTAAATATTCAAGAAACAGTAGTTATTTAATGTATTCAATTTATAAACAAGTTGTTACATTTAAATTTTACAAGATCATTTTAAATTTGTTTGAATAGTTGTACCAGTTAACTGGTATAAACACATAAACGATTTGGATGGGATTAGGTTGGTTGGCACGCTGGGTGTCTTTTCAATCTTACTTCGACACAGCATTACTAAGAGGTTGCCGACCCCTGGTTTAGACTTTTGAACATATTAAAAAATCATGTTAAATTTAAAACGAGACAATTTTGATATATTTGTACAATATATCAATAATTAGGAGAGGGGGTGGATTGGGCACTTTTTATTTGAGAGATTGATAGATTGGGCATCGTCGATTTGACTATAAGACTACGGCCAGACGGGCTGTAAAATACTGCTGAAAACCGTAATAAAATAAAGCTGCTACAAATTGTGGGTGGCCAGACGGCGGCTGTAGAGCTGCTTCTTCACGCTACACTAGCAACAAGTAGCTTTTGTGTGCAGCTGTGGAAATGAAATAAAGGTGATGAATCCTAATGCCAAATTGAGCTTTGCTTGCTACTTATCCGACGTTATCACCGCCTAAAAAGAGAAAGAAAGTAGTGGATTCACCCCATCATTAGAAACCGAGCAACAAATGGGTAATTTGTTTTACTTCATAAAAAACTGAAACTGTAGCTACCCTATAACATTCTTTGAGTATTATCGAATGTCAATTAATCCGTTTGAGTACCAAATGAGTTTTATTCTTCAAAACTGAATCCATCCCAAGCATCTCCTGCTAGAGCTTCCATTACGCTAGACCAACATTGCCACTTCAAATCGCAGTTTTGGTGCTGTGACTTTACGTCATACAGACATAGATATTTCTGTACCCCAATAATGATATGCTCGCTCTCTATTGAATCGATGTCCATTTTGGAACCAAATTGTAAATAAAAGCGAACACACGAGGCAGGAATATGACGTCGCTAGACAATACTTTACGTGTGGCCACTCTTTCTCTGGTAACTGTCGCCAGAATTATGGGCTCAAGCCTATTCGTCTGTGACACGACTTTGAAATGAGTTCCACTTTCTAACTAAGCAGTAATTTGCAGCCATTGTGTAGCCATTTTTATGCTTTATTTTACTGCAGGTTTTGGCAGTATTTTACAGCTCGTCTGGCCGTAGCCTAACGAATTGTAAATGGGTGGATTATGAACCATCAACTTAAATAGAAGGAAGTTTAAACAGTTGTATTGAGCACTTCGCAGTAGAATATTAATTATAAATTAATACAAAAAATCCTAAAATTAATTATTTGTGAGAGGGGAAGCAATGTTATGTTAGGTTAGCATTGCCCGATCTACCTTTGAAAGGAAATCGTACTACAAATAAGCATTGCCCAACCCAACTATGAGAGGGAATTCGTGGTGCAAAGTAGAAGTCCCCACTGAACCTTAGGGGGGATTGAAGGGTGGGGGCGTGGTTGAATAATGTCGGTGGTAGCTTCGGTCAAAGCAGTGCCCATTCCACCTGCACCTCATCGGGATATATTATATAGATTAATTAGACTATGAAAACCCTACAAATATAGTCAATAGACCAAACGACATTTATTTTTATATAATAAAACTACTTAAAATGGCACCATTATAAATATAATTTACTTATTTATGATATTAAAAACATAGACACGCCAGTTTGGTTTCTAGTTTTGTTTTTAGGTAAGACTCCGTAGGTAAACAATGTGACCACTTTAATGAGATCTACGATATAACTGGAGAATCTTCAAAACCAAATTAGGTTTATGATGGAGGCCTCCATGGAAAGGGAAAAAAAAACACTATGAAGCTATAGGCAGTACCAATTGTTTGCTTGGCTCTCTTAAACCTACAGAGCTACTAGACAATATGATTTTAAAAAATTAACAAGGCATCTTATTACCCGATTGGATTATACACGTATGTTCTAATTACTATAATGATTTTAGGGATTAATAAGGTTCTATTTATAGGAAGTATACTAAATAGGAAGTATACTAGCATTTGCGTAAAGGGAGAGTGGAAAACAATTTTTGAAAACCATCATCAGTACACCCTACCGAGATTCAAACCTCGATGTCCCCGTCATTAGCAATCTAATCCAATGCGATAGTAGTGCGTTAGAATATGCAGCCACCGAAGCGGGTAGTAGAATTATTGAACTATCTAAAGATTTTGGGTTGTGACCATATCTTATCAGGTAGTTTTCCTAACAAATAATAATGGCTTGGAAAGGAAGAATAAAATTTCCTTCTGAATGTCCCTTTGCATGAAGTATGTGAGTGGGGCATTTGACTTCTTCAACAAACATGTACGGCACCCATATGACAGGTAAACAATGCTACAATCATCCTGATGTTGGTAGATGAGCTACTTTTTTTTTTCTGTAGAGATATTTGATAAATTTGTATACTTTCTAAGCAAACAGATATCAGCGCGGGGCCTTAAAAACTAAATCAAAAACTGTATGTCTAAAACCACACACTAAACCCGAGTACCTAGATATATGTTAATTAGAAAAAATATCTTCGTCATAACTAAACAGGATCGAACCAGTAGTAGAATACGGAGATAGCGTGCTTACTGTTCCATTACTAGCATAATTTGAACATTTTTGGATAGTGAAAGTAGAGTACTAAGATAGTAGCAGATGAAGTAGAGTGGATAGCACATGTGAAGTAGTAGATTCTACTCGCCTTTACCCCAACCACAATACTTACTCTACTCTATCAGCACTCTATCGGTGTAAACAGGTTTTGCAGTAGAGTAGAGTAGTAGGGCGCGAACGTGTATCTACAAGTTTTGATTAGAAATACGGAGGCCGTTGTCAAATTATTACCATCATTGATAAATACTTTATTTTATTACGTAGGAAAATGAAGTTGATGGAAGTTGAAGATATAAAATTATTGAAGCTATATAAAGATTACGAATGTATATGGGACATTAGTAGTGTTAACTATAAAAATAAACAAATGAGAGAAGCAGCTTATGAGGAAATCGTTAAAAAAAATGTCAATTTTTTTTTTGTGTGCCTGGGTTGAACAAAAAAAATAAAAAAGTTGAGGTGCCTATACAACCAAGAACTTTCAAAGATAAAAACATCAAAAGGGTCAGGGAGTCGTTTGGCTGATGTATACGTTCCGAATATAAAGTGGTTTACACTAATGACTCTTTAATGAAAAAGTCACATCCTCTGATAATACATAGTACAATATAGGGAATACAGAAACTCAAGAAAGTAATATTTACTTTTTATTTTAGAAATTCACCATTGATTCAATGTCACATTTTTCTTGGTAAACATTCTTGTACTGCCATAGGACAGCACCATCATTGCTGTACTGGTGGGTCCGGGGTTTCATCCTCGGTCCCGGCACATATTTATCTTATTGCCAAACCCTTCCTTTATCTCTGACAAGACGTGTATTAATCCCAACTTGTAAATGTGTGGAAAGCCAGGCCTCCATCGTGGTTTGGATTCCACGTTAAAGTGTAGGTCCTCCATTTCATCTCACAATCACCCTACCATTACAGATGAGCGTAAGTGCGTACATACCGAATAGGTAGTAAGACATGGTGCTTATAATAATAATAATAATAATAATAATAATAATAATAATAATAATAATAATAATAATTTCCTTTTATTTTAGTGCTGGCCAACAATCGGAAGAACTTATAACAGACCAGCACTGAAAAGTACACAAGTACCTTGCAAATACATATAATTACACAAGAAAATAAGATAAACAAAAATGGATAAATAATGTTATATACTAATGAATAGTTACAAAAAAAAGTAATTAATAATGATAAAAATAAAAAATAGCAAGTATAACAAATAACCAAATAGTGGTTAAAACAGTAACAATATGCAAAAAATTAATCAGAATATTGCAAATTTAAATATTAAAGGCAGAACCTCTACATGATAAATTATTGATATGGGATTTCCTTAAATAACTCTCTGAGTTTTGCTCTTCTTTTATATCAAATTCAACAAATCTAGAATTGACGCTATGGATACAACGACCTATAAGGCTTACCTTATAAGAGCTATTTAGAAAAAATAAGTTTGGATTAGTATAAGACCGAGAAGGGATAGAAATGCCTACATAATCAAGGGCAAAATTTCAATAAATTTTGGTATTGAAAATGTTAAAAACAAAAAGGGCATCACAAAGTCCACGTGAGAAGAGAGTTTGGAACCCTAAGAAGTTTCAAATTCTGTCAAAATCATAATAAATCCGGTTACAAAAGAATTTATCATAGCACGCAATGACAAATTTTCTTTGAACGTTTTTCAACCTAAGAGAGTCAGTTAAGATGATGGAATTCCAAGCAACAGTAGCGTATTCTAACTTAGATCTTAGACTTTAATAATAATAATAGTTTATGTTACTCATACTATTACTCGTTTTCTCTATGGCGTACTAGTGGTACTAAAATTTTGAAATAGTGACTGAACAACTTGTGCAATGTTTGAGAATTTGTTTTATAATAAAGGAATTTAGTGTATGTATAGTGTAAAAAATATAGATGGATATTTAGGTACGGTAGTTGTCTTATTTAATATATATTAATATTATTTATTAATACCTTATATTCATTAATGTATTCTTCGAGGGCTTAATAAATTTCATCAGAAACTTCTGGTATGAACTTTTATATTGCTGGTTTCGAGACTACAAATGCAATGTTATCTTTAGCTTTACACGTGCTGATATAGCGTCTCTCAATTAGGTGTCCTTTTTCTGGATACTCAAAGCAACTAAATTTAAAAGCGTTTCAAAATGTTTTGGCTTCATTCTTAAACACATCCGATGTTCTTCTGGATCTTCTGTAGCTAGCTCACTTAAAAGGTTTGCAGACGCTCCCAGTGCATTTCGTCTTCTAATCCAGTCTCTAACCCATATTATTATTTTTTATAAAATTTTCTTCCTCTAAAACCTCTGAAACATCATTTAACAGGACATTTGCAATTATTTTTAAGCACTTTTTTTTACATTAGCACGATGACGACGCCGTGCGATGTTAGAACTATTAACTTTGATATCTGATGGATGAGGTTATCCCTATTAATAGCGGTATTTTGACGCGGCCTTAACTCGTTTATTTCAGAAGCCTGTTCTTTTTAGAGTATATACATATATATGTATATTTGTTTATTTAAAAAGAAAAGAGTGTGACCATAGTTGGTGTATTGAACATACCATTGCATTAAATATATTCATTTATCATTTTAAATGTCATTCAAAAGATGTAACCTAGATACAAATGCGTATCTAAGAAGAATACGAATCCTTTAATTTTAATACGCTAATGGTCACATTTATCATCTTAAAAGGAGATATTTTTCCCACGATGATTTTTTTTATATCCAACCAAGACTTGCACGCATATATTTCCACAGTACTCGGTCGTGATGCACAGTGGAGACGGAAATAGAGGTGGAAGGAGCTGTGAGAGGGTATGTAATAAAACTGTCTCCTTCGTAAACTTGGAGTATGTGGCTCTCATCTGGACCAGTAGAATAATAATAGGAGAGAGGTAAACAATGGTCTATCTCCACTATCCGAAAAATAAAAGCCAGTCCCGAGTGGTTAGAAAAGCTGTCCCATTTTGAGGTCATATCAATATAATCACTTAGTTTTAAATTATATTCCTGTTTGCATGGAAACTAATTTGTAATTAATTATGTAAGAATCATTTTAATTTAAGATATTATAAAAATCTATGCTTGAATATAATATATTTTGTTAATCATAAAGACAGTTTTAATTTTGAGGGGAGTCAATTTTAAAAGATAACTGACTATTTATATTTTTATTTCAAAACAAATTAAAATCTGTAATTTTTAAATATTTCTGTCGCTTATATACGAAAAATTATTTGGCAAGTGTATTTTTTACATGTTGATACATATCCTATAATTATTTTGATAAGTGTGAAGTTAAAGTATAAAACAATCTAAACAAGATTCTTCATATATTTATTCTTTAATAATTCAATTAATAATCATTACGAACAAGGCTTTCAAAAAAGTAAGTGCATTTAGTTTTGGTTCAGAATATATTTCTCAATGTTGATCGGCATAACTGTATTTGATTTTTCTCTCCAATCTTGTTTACTATTTTCTCTCCAGTCAGAGTTGGATTTGAATCCTAAGGCTAATACCATTTAACAGCACCATAGAATTACCAAAATATGATAGTTCACCCCAGCACGAATACCATTTAACAGCACCATAGAATTACCAAAATATGATTGTTCACCCCAGCACGAATTTATACATTGTAAAAGGAGGGGGCAGAGATATATTGAATGAAGAAACATTTGCGTGAGCTGGTAGGCATATTTTTACTTAATATGCACCCTTCTTGCCAATTGCCTTGCCCAGTGCTCATTGCCCACCCTAACTCTCCCGAAATCTAGCAATAATATGCAAAATAAAAATCTCATTGGTCGCCGCCACAGCCCTCACCCTCCACTTTCATTAGTCTAAAAAAAATATATTCTACCCAAGGAGGTGATCAGGTGACCCCTTAAATTTGCGCTTGAGTTCACTTAAACTTTGCCAATTTCTTAGTCTTAGGGATCCCCTAATTACTCTCCCAGTGAATTATGTCTAATAACTATTGTGGCCCACTCCTGTGATCACGCAATATAAGGTATTCGGCTCACAACAGGTGAAATTGTCATGAAAGTGAAGGCTTAGGCTATAATATAAGCCAGGTGCATTGAAGGAGTTACTATAAATGGTATCTATCCTCATGTTTTACACATTCTTCTACACGTTAATGTGGGATTATATTGAAAGGTGTGAACTTAAAATTCACCGTTTTGGAATGAACTAAACGTTAACATTTATTAATTAATGTGTATATTTCTAGATTACTATATTATTATTATATGACCGGTCTCTCGTTATAGTGGTCAGCACACCTGGCTACCCACCTAATAGTTGATTCTGGTTCTATTCCAGGCTGGTATCATGTGTATTTATCCCAAAAGGGGAATCATCACAATGACCACCAAGATTTGGTTAGTTAGGCTTTGTTAGTTAGGTTAGTAGTTTCTACTGGTTCCACACTCTCACCTTCACTAGTACCATCGCTTCATTTCATCGGGACATGGAAAGAACCTTCACGGAAAGAATGTATTATTTGTACTTTCGGGTGTACCCTGGTTAATGATACATAAGTACCGGCTAATCTTTTCACAAACTGGTATACGAGGGATGCAACTCAGACATACATCGATATTTAGATTATTTTATATAAAAATTATTATTATGTATATATTATATTATCAAATAGACTGAGCGGATATTAAGTGGCAGTATAAAATATAAAGAAATATATTTAGGAAGAAAAGTCCGGGAAACAGATCTAACTAGTCCAATTATAATATCTCGTATGTAATTTGTTAAGATGTAGAGTACGATTTTTAAGTGTATAATAGCGTATATAAGTTTGTATTTAGGCACCTTTAAAACCCATTCTTCTTCTTATTCTTCTTATTATTATTATGTGTGGTGTTGAGTTTTGTGGGTTTAAAAAAAAATAGGAGTGATATTTTATGTGCGCTTTCTGAACTGAATTATTTTATTAAAAAAAGTTCAACTTAAAAACTATATTAAACAATACCCAACATAAAACCAAGTCATCCTGCTGTCAATTTATTCACTGTGAAAGGGGAAGTCCTAATTTCACCAAATATACATTTTTCGGCTGTGCTGAGAATAGTTAAACAAGCTTCTGAGTGAGCTTAGGTGGCGTAGTTAAACTTCATTAAGTATGTTTTTATTTTGTATGTGCACCTCGTTTTACTATCCATCCGGGCTACCTAGATATAGGGTAAGTGTATGAAAGCTAGGATGGAGAGTAAATGTACCCACATTCGCTTGTAGGGAAAAAGTGAAGACCATTTAGAATAAAGCCATTTCAGACTGTCGAGTATTTGAATGTATCTATACATGATATGTTAATTATTTCAGTTTCTTTATTTTCCTAGTTTCAAAATAATCAAGCAAGCGACCTGTTTTTATCTGTTTCAAAAGGGCACACAACTGTTTTGACGAGTATTGTCAAGTAATGAATCAACTGTAATTAATATTTCATGTGTGTTTTGTTTTATTTGCTTGAAAAACATGTGACGTAGCTAATGGCGAGTTAACACGAACAATAGGACAAATATTAGTGACGTGTTGCGAATTGAAAACCAAACCTTGGCACGGGACGATATTAATAACGTTTCCATACCCTTCGCCAACCATCCCTCACCCAGGGGAGGGTTATGGTTTGATACAATAGTCCCAGAAATTTAATTAGGAACATCAAAAACAAAATAACATCACGGCCATGTTTTGTAACTTTATTATACTTCAGTGTACTCTCTGTTGGTAAATAAAATAGTAGATATATTCTACAGCTCCGTGTGGAGTCTAATGATTGAATATTCATCGAAATCATTGTTTCACAAATCAGGGCACCAGGGGTGATATTGAATGTTATTAATAATAAAATAGTATTTGTTAATATTAAATTAGGTATTGGCCTACAAGTTAACGTGGATTTTGGCTTGATAGCAGCGCTTTATTAAAATTGGGAACAATTGTTTGTAATTTACAAGATATAAGTTATTAATTTTTGTTTCTTTTTTTTTTATGAAGAGCTGAAAGAGGTGCGTCAGATAGTCCATGTATGGCCCCTAGTAGGATTCATGACTCACTAAAGTTTGATAAACAATGGTATACATTAACTAAATCATATAAATATTGTACAGATATATCTTAATAGACCACGATTATAAGGTACATATAATATAATTTTACTTAAAGATGTATTGAAATGAATGCAGGCCACAAAGCTAAGCGCCTAAATGTGACAAGTTATGTTGCTTCACAATACAGGGAACCGCTCTACCTATCTCACGGCAATTCTATGATTTGCGGATTATTCTAGTGATAACGAGCTATCGATCGATTCTATGGGTCAAATTTGTAAAAAAAAATTCCATTGTATGTTTAACCGAATTAGCTTCAATACATAGTGTGAAAAATATAAATCAAAATTACATGTGAGGAAACCTCGTCAATGTACCAAGCAGGGATTCGAGCCCCGATAACCTCAAAGGGAGAAAAGTTAAATGAGATTCTAGCACCTTAGACCAACAAATCATTTGTAAAAAATCAATTTTGTTTGGGTCCTTTGAAAAGTGGATGAGTCAAGGATATAGTTGAAAAGTTTCGGTAATATTATTTTAGAAAATAATACATGAAAACTAGAATGTTTTCAAAAACATTAAAATTAAATATATTTTTTACCAATAAAGATGTTTTTTAAATGTGATTTATGTATATTAATGTGTATTTAAAAAATTAGTGCTTGATACTTCAGAACTTATTTCAATAGTAAAACTTCACGTGGGCTTATAAAAAAAATTCTACCAAAAGAGAAAATGCACCCTTGTAGTTGCCTGGAGTAAAAAAAAAAATGAATCTCAACTGTGAATAAAATGAGGGATCACTAACTCCGGTACATCCAGATAAGATTCAATCATCAACTTCCCCGTTACCAGAAATCCAGTCTAAAATTTGGAGAGTTTGACGTTTTAGTACCAGCGAGGTGATCTTTTTATTTTGTACTTTACGTCTAAATACCCAAAAATTACACTAATGAAATATGGTTGAGGATGGTAGAATTTAGAGAAAATGTTTCCAAATCCACGCAAAGAGAGTGGAAAGCCATTTAAGTAAACCACTCTGAATATATACGGGCAGGATTACAGCCCCATATTTACGGTATTTGTTAAACCAAACTAGATGAGATTGACTATTAGTCAGAGTTGACACCAATATGGGTCTAATAATTATAGCTATTTTGTATAATTAAAAGAATGGATTTAACGCATTTTCTAGAAAATGTCTACCTGTCCAGTCTGATATTATTGGTTTTATCTTTCCCCTCCCTTTTTTCACAACAGGCCTGTTTTCTATCCAAAGATAACTTGACCAGACTTTGGTGTTTATGACGTCTGCAACAGAACTTTCAAGAAAGAAACGTTACCGGCTTGTTATGAAGCTATGCGAGTTGCGGGCAAAGAAGAGGTCGTGGGAGTAGACAGACATGGACTGTCTAGCGCAGATGTTCCCATGTCTTTTCTCTCGTAGAAACATTGTTGACAACCTTTTAAATCTTCATTTCCCCCTCTTCCCGTCCCGACGAGTTTGCCTCCGGAACAAGTTACACGCCTCCCTCACTCCGTTCGGGCGGGGGCGGTGCTTGCCCGGTGTGTCCTTATTTTGCTTGAAGCCATAGATTTTCTACAGGCACAATTCACGAAGGATCCATGAGAAAGACACTTGAGGAGAAAGAACCATTAGAGAAAAAGAAATCAAACACAAGAGATTTTTATTTTTTCGCTGAAATAAAAGGAAGATTTTTTATGATTCAATGTTCCTGACTGCTTTAACGACGCATTTCCTCTTATATTTTATTGGTGGCAGTACAAAAATACATTCTGAATGAAGTTATTTCTTGAAATAAGTGTATTTGCTAATAAAACCAGGATAATAGTTTATATTTGTTAAAAGAAAATAGTGGCATGAACGTTCATGGTATAGTATAAGTTCAGGTTTTTATTTTTATGTGTTTAATGATTTTTAATTTATATCCGAGGTAATACTATAAATAATGACCAGAGAACTCTTAAAAACAAAAACAAAAAAAAGCCGTGGTTTTGTGACGTTTTAGAGATAATTTTAATGAAGCAATATATTGTATAGAAGCTCAAGCCTAGTAATGGTTTCGCATCAAACATTAATATCTTTTATCGAAGATTATTTATCAGCACAATGTGAGATACGGTGATTATTATCTCAAGATAAATATAAAATATTACTAAGGGAATGGAAGTTATTGTACCGTTAGAGAATTTCTGTTGAACGATATAGATATTTGAATTTGCCTGCCTGAGGCAGAGGCCATCAGACGGTCGATCTCGAGCTACCAGTAGCTCGCGACCGCATTTTTGGTAGCTCATGCTGAAAGTTTTTTTTTGAGCTTTCGAAAGTAGCTTATCTTTGAAAGGTTTTGCCTCAACCTTGGTATAAGTATAGCCTCTTGTCTGAGAGGAAAATTATCCAATTATGGTTCACGTTGCACTCCAAATGAAGGTGTCGTTTGGAAATACACCCTACTTTTTAGAAGTCCTCATTTTTAACTGCATGTGGTTAAACACATACATATATATATATATATATATANAGCACAACATACTTCGTAGGAGAAGTGAAGCCGTCAGTCCCATGTGATTGTGGCATGTAAAATAACCCTTAAAGGTATGTGAAAATATCTTTCCCGGAAATATTAGTAAGCTCTCTATCATGGAAATTATCATGTGCTGATATAATAAGTCGATTCAGAACGTGCACTTTAATACCTCAAATAAATGAAATTTAATGGAATTGAATACCACTCTTCTGTGTAAGTTACAGACCAAGTTTTTTTAAATGTTTGACCGTAATTTTGTTTTGAAATAAAAGATGAGAAATCATCTTATTTTATAGCATTAGAAAAGTTAATTTTAGCCCCAAATGTACTAAATTGTTTACATTATTTCCATAACTACTAAGAATCCAAGACGCGGGCTGATTCCCTCACCACACACACACACACACACACACACACACACGTTTTAACGAAGGTGTGATGTCAAATCCTATGTAAAAGCCACAATAATGGCCTTGCTCATAAATCCATTTGACAATTTAAAAGTAGTTCCCATACTCGAAGAGTTTGGCGATCCTCGGTCTAGGTCATTCGGCTTGCAATGTAGTACTCGTAGATCGATGGTGATGAAGAGGTCGGTTCAAATGGCTTACAATATAGGTACTATATTTAAGGTGATGGAGAGGTTGTGCCTTGACTCTACACTGGGTGTACTTGGGTTGGTTCACCACATGATATACACTATGATTTATAATAAACACTGATATATTCTTTATAAGAGCTACCTACCTAATCCTTATCCCATTAATATGATGGAACAGGCAGTAAGACACGAATCACCGGCAAAATAAATAAATCCAAGCAAACACTTTAATCTGGATAGAAAAAGCGGTAAAGACACCCTTGAACTCCACCTCTTAAACAAATGACGCTTTTCTTCCCAGCCTAATGAAGCGTTCGACATACTGCTGATACGGGAGACAAATAACAGCCCGTCACTGTTTAACGGACTGTTAAACATGTCACTACAAGCTGACGCTGCTGATTCAGACGTTTTGACAAACCTGAGAGGATCGATCGTCTCCCAAGTCGAACGTAGTTTGGGATACAGTCGATAACGATGACGATGGTTAAACCCCAATACAGTATCATCTTTTTTTAGGGGGAATACTTGTAATTACAACCACGACATAGGGGTCGGCCTAGGAACGGGTAGGGTTTTAATTTGTTATCACAATAATGGATGATGATCTTCTTTAGGTCCATCGGTTATTAGCGTTTGTGACTATTGGGATATACTTTATTTCTGTGTGTATATTTTGTAAGGCTTCGTTTATTTAAATAATTAAGTCGGTGAGCACGTGGAATAAACATTAAGTTAATCTAGTTAGGGTTTTGGTGATGGAGAAGATCAGGGCGACCAGGGTTTGAATTCTGGCTGGGTGTAGCTAGGGTGTTTTTACTAAAATGGTTTTTCCCTCTTTATCCATGCAAATTGGGGTACAAGTTGTATAAACTATACTTTAGTTATCCATACTTCAAAAGTATAATTAAATGTGGATATCCCCGATGCGTAATAAGATGTGATGGATGGATAAACATTAACATACTATATCTAAATTGAAAATATTAAAGGATAATTATAGCATTATATCCATACTGTACATACATCGCTGTTCTATATTTATGTAGGTATATTAGAAGTGATTTTTATTTAAGGTTTTCATAGATAGTTTCAGAGTATGTTTCACTTTCTAATTCATCTGTTTCAAAATCAATTAAAGTAAATAATAGGCCCCCATACTGATTTCAGTAAATATAAATAATATAATAATGGATGCGATAATTATCATGGTTTTTTAAAAGTAAATGATTAAACCCTTGGCCTATCTGGTGGGATTTAGTGACAAAACAAATATTTAGCTTATACTCTAAAATAATATTCAATCAAATCTGCTAGTGTTCGTTTAACAGCTTCAAAAACCTAACTAAACTTATACCTTTCACTCTTATTGTTTGTCCCATTGATGGAACAGATTCTTCACACCGCTTGACTGGAAATATTTGTTTTTAAACCAAGCAATTTTTTTTTCATTGAAGTTTATGTAATGTACATATATAACACGCTTTAAGCCGAATTAAAATAACTATCAGGTATATAGAAAAATTAGATTTTATTTAAACTCAACACGTTATGTTTTAAACTTTTCAACTAGTTTCGATGGTGAATGAAAACACACAAAACAATGTTCAACTTTTCTCGTTACGTTAATCCTTCATTGATATGCATAGACCTGTAGTGCGTACAAGTGGGTCAACATATTGAGGAAAAATTATTGAATAATTTTTATGAAGCAGGGCTTTAGATAAGCTTCTAGCCCGATTGAAGAGCATGATAAAATAGCTTAGTAATTTGTATTAGTTAAGTATGAAGTCAAAAAGATACTTTGCAAGTAAAAATAGTTGTTTTTGTTATTAGAAATCTGTTTTATTTAAAGAAGGCTTTAAACATATATATATATATATATGTTTTTTTAACACCTTAAACCCACGCTTTTGGGCACTCGGTTTAAATTTCAAGTTTATTTGGCCTGGTTTGCCGGTAAAGGAGATGGCGTTCGAATTCAATCCGGTTGTACCAACAATGAATTTTCCTAAGTAGTTTTTTCATCTCTCTTCATACAAACTCAGTGAATTTATTATCATTCTACCTTCCTCATTCTCACCATATTAGCGTAAATAATAAATATACACGTAAGTCTATCATCCATGTGGGTAGTGAGATAGTATATATTTAAACTAACATCTTAACTTTATCTTGAGGTAGAACTGAGGAGGATGTTTTAAAAAACATGTATCTAGAGTATAGTAAAGATATCTGGAGAAAATCACATTTGTAAAACCAGCTTGCCTAGCTATGACTCTAACACATACTTTTTAGTTTTCCCCTGCAGCGGAGACCAATTGAAACACAACGAATAAAGAATCGTTTTATTACTTAATTAGTTGAAGTACCTGGCGTTGCCAGAGAGAAATGTTTTTAGTTTAATGATTGTGCATGGAAGGTTTCTTTAAAGTTAGTACCTTAAAGCCCTGCGTCTCCCACGGCCTAACCAGGTTCTTAGTGAATTTAAAAATCTAATCAAAGTTTTAAAATTCTTGCTTCGAGGTTCAGACGTTCATGCACCGGGTTTAAAAAGGTTTTAAATTTAAGACTTCTGCTTGCGGTAGATATTACGCAATGATCATAAAAGACAAATTAACTCTTAATTTCATCTTGTTTTTAATTTATTAAAACAAAACTAATACAAATTTTAAAATTCCTGCTTCAAGGTTCACATGTTCGTAGACAGGGGATACAAATTTTTAAGATTTCAGATCTCTGCATGGTGGATATATCACGCAGTGCTCAGGACATACAAACATTTAATTTTATTATTATATAAGATTGTATAGTGTGAAAATAGTATTTAATAGGGTGACCAGGTGGTCTAGGGGTAAGGTGACAGACTTATGTGCTGGGGTCCAGGGTTCAATCCTCAGTCCCGCCACAGATGTATCTGATTACCAAACCCTTCCTTCACCTCTGACAAGACGTATATTAATCACAACTTGTGAATGTGGGGAATGCCAGGCCTCCACCGTTGTTAGGATTCCACGTTAAACTGTAGGTCCTTTATTTCATCTCACAATCACCCTACCATTACACATTACCATAAGTGCGTATAACCCGACGGGTAGTGTACTGTTAAATATAAACTGACTAAATTTCTATTGACCTTAAAGCTCATGATAGTGGCAAGTAGCGAAGTCTGTCGGACAAAATTTAAATTAAGGAGTAGTTCCGGAAAAGGTGGCGATCTGGATGGGAATTAGTGGAACTAAAGTTTTTAATAATCTTTTATAAATGATTAATTCAATCTTTGCTAAGTAATTAAATCTCTTTGTACCTTTTTTATGTATGTAATTTTACCTTAATGGTTTTTTGTTATACCTTGTATTTTAAAAATGTCAAGTCCTCAACTATAATGCCATTGGTCCTTTTTCTTATCTTGCGAACTTGTCGCTGATTGGCCTCACCGAAAATCACGATTTCCTGTTCAGGGAGATGACGCCGTTTACTCGTTCATTCGCTCTTTGGATTAAATTAACGTGATACATAATATTTTGTTTTCTTCCTTCTTTTTAAATTGCTTGAAGAATCGTTTCAAATTTAACATGTAGTCTTTTTCCTTTTTGTTTATTTCTTGTTTTGGTAGTATGAGGTAAAGTTTCCTTGTAGTTATTTTTCTGATTATGACCTTTTAGGTTTTTATTATTATG
>CABFOW010001815.1:117380-127625 GCA_902141385.1 Timema californicum
GTTTTTTTATGTTATGGTTTTATATCAATCGGCATCCTATAGACCACGCGATTTAAAATGTAATCAAACAGGGGATTAGGTATGATGGTTGAAGACTATTTTCTTTGTTTTTATTAAAATTTTTTTGTTCTCTGGTCTTCTACTGGAGACATATTTTATAAATCCTTTTAACAAATCGGTAATGTAGTAAATGTAAATCTGTTCTCCTTTGCCTTAAATTAACCTTATATAATGTTTTAATTTTTTTTGTCTCTTAATAAATACTAAAGTCCTTTTTGTAGATGGATTATGATTTAGAGATCCCTGTGGGAAACCACGTGTTTTGTGTAGCCCTCTTAACATCCTTTTGTTTTGCTTAAATATCTACTTAGCTCTCTTTCAGTCTTGGCTAAGTTGAGTGAGGAGGATATATATATATATATATTAACTTTTCACTGAGCTCAATAAGTGTTACTGGTTACCTTTCAAAGAGGCGATCAGTACAGTAGTAAGACGCGGTGCTAATAATAATAATAATAATAATAATAATAATAATAATACAATTTACAATTAATTCAGATATAAGGTTTCGTCCTCCAATCAAAAGATAATAATATTTTTATATCTGTCTTCAAATTAAGGTTGGTTTAAAATAAAACAAAACTATTGGAATAGTTTCAAAAAGTAGCTGACATTTACTAGGCTTAGTGATTTATAGCATATATATTAACATTTCCTCTTTTTTTATTACTTCCTGTCTGGGCTATATAAATATTTACACTAATTTGGAAGAGACCAAGAAGGAATATTTTCAAATAAATGTACCCTCATTTGCCTGAACAGAGAGTAGGAAACGATGTAGAAAATAACTTTACTACACTCGACCAATATTTGAATCCCGACCTCCTCGTCATCCACAAATCAGTCAGGACTTGTACATTTTACATTTGCCCAACGCCAAGGGTAGTTTGAATGTTCATATTTTCAAAATATTTTGTCATGTGAGTGAGAATTGAATCTATTTGTAGCTATCCATGCAGTATAAATATTTGTAGAAACTGATTTTGGTTTGGGAATTTCCAAGATATGGCAAACTCTACAACAGTAAGCTCTTCGTTTTGACTCTATTTAATAATCAAGTATGAATTTGCCTATTTTACATGCAGGTTTTCCACATTACTGTAGACTTTTAACTGATCCATTTTATATTTTTAAATATAATAACAATTGGGTAGACAATTTTTTCTTCTTTTAATTGTAGCCTATGTGTATGAAATTGGTTAATATTTTCAAGTTTGATTTTGTAACAAAATAACATTATTATAGGCTTCTATGTTCTTCCAACCTCTTGTGGGTAGAATGCCAATAATGTGTCAAATCTCAAGATTTTAAAACATCTCTAAGTACCTGATGATTTTGACACATGATCCAGTAAATAAACTATTGTCAATTCTATTAGATCAAGTCAATATTTATATTTAGGGTGACCTGGCGGTCTAGGGGTAAGGTGTCAGACTTCTGTGCTGGCGGCCGGGGTTCAATCCCAGGTCCCGGCACAGATTTACCTGATTACCAAACCCTTCCTTCACCTCTGACAAGACATCTTGTGAATGTGGGGAATGCCAGGCCTTCACTGTGGTTCGGATTCCACGTTAAACTGTAGGTCCTCCATTTCATCTCACAATCACCCTACCATTACACATTAGCGTAAGTGCATATAACCTGAACGGGTAGTAAGACGCGGTGCTAATAATAATAATAATAATAATAATAATAATTTATATTTAGATAACTAGTCTGAATCATGTACTTTACAAACTACAGGTTGTACAGTAAACGGGAGTATAGGGAGTGAGCAAGCGAGTAGAGAGACGGACGGACATTTCCTCTTATGCCGCATTCTACTCTACTCGGGTAATCAACTTACGTCACGTAAGGAAAGGGTCAAGTGAAGTGGAGCCAAATAGTTGGAAGCTGTAGTTCCGAGCCCTTGGGCAAGGTCCATCCGCCCTCCCCTTCCCCAACGCAACAACAACCCACAAGTTAGTACGGACAAATTGCGTCAATTTAGAGAAGCAGGTGAATATTTTCAAATAAAATCCAACTTATTTGGGCCTGCCCAGTTGGTCAGGTTCATTTAACGTCCGGGCAAAGTAGGGTGAAATGCAGGAAACTCTTAGTTTTTTTTCAATCGAGCAAGGTACTTTAATGTAACCATTGACATTTAGAAAATACATATATAAGATTGCTCAACATATTATTTTTCGAATTTACAACATTAATTTAGCTTGAAAACTTATAAAATTAATATACTATTATTGTTTCAAACTTAATATCTGATGAACGATTTTTTATAGCAAAAATATTCCATATTTTGGTATTTTATAAGAAAATTAATTTATTTTTTAGCGCGGCGTCTTACTTTTTTTATTTAGCACCGCGACTTATTACCCGTTAAGGCTATAAGTCTAAGTAATAATTACTCTAATGGGTTAGGAATTCGGAAGGTTGAATACAGAGGAAGTGAAACTGTTTTTGCGTGGAGGGAGAGTGTAAAACCATTTAAAAAACCACCTGTAGGTCACCCGAGTGAGATTAGAACCTCGATCTCCCGATCTTCGGCAGTATAGCTCGAAATGAAACTAGCGCGCGTTAGCTAATCACGCCACCTGAGTGGGTCGTGTCTTACTACCCATTCGGGTTATCCGCTTATGCAATAAATATGCTAATGGGTTAGGGATTAGGAAACTATTTAGAAAAACCTCAGTACATCCGAACGGGATCAAATCACGATCTCCCTGTCATTGGCAGTTTGGTCTGTTCTGTTGCGAGAATAGTGCCTTTGAAGAAGTGAATATAGAAGCGGGTCATATTTCCTTTTAGCCTCTTAGAACCTTGGGGCTCATTCCCAGCCGGGTGAGTTGAGGTGGTTCTTCTTAAAGAGTCCCCCCCCCCCACCCCTGCTTTTCTGCACAAATTAGGGCACACATTCTCCAAACTATACCTTCGTCGTCCCTAGCCCATTAAACGTGAAACACGGGCGAAAATATTTAAAGATAGCTTTAGTGACAATTAAACAAAATAAATTTTGAGTTAAGACTTATAAGAAACAGTTTATAGATATAACGTCATGGTGGCTGTATTTCTTCTAAGCTGAACTTTCCACGTGTGATCTATCAGCTTACCTAAGCCAACTGCTCTATCAATATTTAACAAAAGGCTCAGTATTGAAGCTGGTCAATCGTTTTCTTAAGTTATTTAACACGTTAAAAATTGATGAAGAAAACGATATATGAGGAAAATAGATTTCCAATTGGTCTAGGGATTGACAACAAAATGTTTGACCCAATTAGCTACAAAAATAAATCAATTAAACAAGTATCTTATCCCGATTTTTTCTATTCTTCTTTGTCATCATGCCTGATCGGTTTGTATTACATTTTATATTGTTAGACTCCAAGTACTAAAGGGTAGGGTTTTTTTTCGTTTGTTTAAGGGTTTCAGTTTGTACAAGCTTTGCGATTTTCTTTCGATATTACTCAGTGATAAAATTTCACGAATAAATTACAGTTTGAAATTTAGGACAAATAATTATGGCGTGATTTCTATGTTACTATTTTAAATTAGTTTCATCCCTAATATTGAAAATTGATTCCGCTTATAATTCAGTGAATTGATGAAGACAAAAATTCATTAAAAACTTAATTATCTTGTTTACGTTTTTTTAAATTTATAATAATAGCCTATTACACTCTATTCTACCAATCTTTATTCAATTCGAACTAATCCATTAACCCATCCATATTTCCAAATGTAGCCAATATATAGCAAATATCGGTGCTTCCCCGAAAAGAGCCAGATTCTGTGTTGTGTTGACATGTTGCTGTTCTCTTTTATGTTTTGTAGATGTCATAAATCATCAAGCTCCCCTCTAATTGAAATCTCGTGGTAAGTTCGATAAACCAATAATTTCAAATTATGAAATGGTTACAGCTGTCTATTAACTTAAAAAACCAAGCCATTACGATACAAAGGTTTAAAGAGATGATAGTGTTAAGTCTAGATAAGGAAACTAGCACATTCATTTAGTAACTAACTAGTACTTTAAAGGAATGTTGTCATATTTTGTTGAAATAGAATTTAAAGAAAATATGCTCATATTGGCCTGAAGGTGGATTGGGAAACAATTTAGTAAAATCCATATTCATTACACACATCCGGGAATCAAGCTGCAAACTTCCCGTCACTAGAAAACCATACCAGATGAGACTAACACCTTAGCCCACGTGTACACTAGTGAAGGTATAGTATAGATATTATTTAAAAGATGCTACTCCGCTAATGTCACGTATATAAACGTATATAAAGGGACCGACTGACAGGTTTGTGGGGGGGAGGGGAGGGGATGAGAAGGTTGTCAACACTGTTTCTGAAACAATGCCGAAGAAATTGAAGAACCAATATGCTCCACAGGTGAGACCATAGAAATGTAATATAATGGAACGGGGTATATATCATACACCTTGTGGGCGTTGTAGTGACGTAAGTGTGACACAATAAATATACCTTTACCTTATATCATCGCTGAGGTAACTGCAGGTCTAATGGAGGAAAGCTTTATCTTCGTTCTCTATCAGTTAACTGTTTCCAAACCTCCTAGCTTTCGGTTGTTGTGACGTGTGGATGGAGGGTTTATTTGGAATTCCTCCATTAGTAAACAATGCGGTGTGGGGAGGTGGTAGATGTTTAATTGGCAGGTAAACACATTTCCTATCGGCTTACAGTCTTTTCTAAAAACATTAGCGACTCCCACAATCACGAAATCTATTTTCAAAATTAAATTGTACTAACTTTTTTACCTATTCCCCACATGGCTATACTTAAAATATTTGATGTATAAAGCTTAATATATACTCATAATTACTATACAAATTACAACATGCATTTTATACTAGATGTTATAAATTACATTCTTACTTGTTCTTAGTCAGGTAATGGTACCACTCTTAGATCAGCGTCACTATCACCATCTTCAGAGCTTGAGGAGCTGTTTTCAAAATGTATAACTATTGTATCGTGCATATTTTATACAAGCCCATCTACTTCCCACATTGTTCCTTCAAATGTTATTACATGATGAACATGATTTCGTCAATGTTGTGATATTTCTCACTCATTCTAGTAGACGATGAACATCATTAAGTTTAAATGTACCTATTTTTCTCTTGAGCAACATACATTTTAACCTGACTTCAAATTCTTTCAATGGGATTAAGCTCACAGTGATAAGGTGGCAGTCATAGAACTTCATATACAGCACGTTTAACAATCTCGCCAATAATATATCTACGCTCATAATTGGTTCGAACTTTATACAAAATTTCCACACGCACCATCTTATTCATGGTTTCGTTCCAAGAAATACTTTTACTGGTGAGCCAGGACTGAATAATAATCTTGGTGCTACTTTTTTTTTTGGAATTTTGTAGCTGATCGTAGAATTGCTACATTGCCTAGAACTATAACAATGTATGATGATATATTTGGAAGCAGCTTATCTCTGAAATATTTTTGTATACCTTTCCATCAATTTCCTTGAAAAATAATATCTGCATCAAGTATAAAACAATTTTCATTACCTGAATATACTATAATGACGCACCCGCCTTTCCCGGAGGGAAGCTTACTTCCTGTAGTTAGACATTCTTGTCAATTGTTATGTCCATCCATGATTTTGTAGTGTGTCCAGAATCACACGTGGTTTTGATTATGAGCACAAATTTCCTGTTTCCCTTCCTCTGTGCTTCTTTATAGCACTTAAGTAGTGATACCGCTACGCAATAATATCATCTCTGTCTGGAAGCAAAGACTTACTCTTTCGACGAATGAATTTAAAGCCAATATCTATCAGGAACCTGTGAAGTGCCATCAATAAAACATTAGGAAGGTCATTATCGTTATCAAGCAATGTTTTAATTTTCTCTAGGGTAGGTAATTCATTGTCGAGGTAAAGTAAATGTACCTTTCTGCGGATTGGTGCTTGTGTCAAAGTGTCATATTTATCAAAAAGTGTCATTTTAGTGGCGTTATTTCCTCTTTTGATTGGTGTCGATAACTTTTCCTTAGTTTAGAATTTTTGTTTAATAGAGATTACTAGCCTATATGACACACCTGTAGCTTCCGCAGTTTGCTTTGCCACTGTATTTACTGAATAGGTCCATCTTTACGGAAGTAAGTGTAGAATCTTTGACACAATTGCCCTTTCTTTGCTACTTAATATTTCTTCCTCTTAGAATGAAATTGTTTATAACACGCCTGAAATTCCATGACTTTTTTATATTCTGGCTGTTAGCAATACACTCTTTTTAAAATAAATGTATGTATATGCACATAATATTATTGAAAATAATGTACAATTAGTACATTCGGACCTCCTCTGGGCAACGGTACATTAGTACTATAATTACTAGTGCACTAATGCTTTAAATAAGGTGGTTGAAAATTTTAAAATCAAATTATTGGGATCGTGAAAATTGTTGACCTCGATATTATGATGAATCTTTACGTTTATTTTTATTTTGATACTATCCCTCAAATTATGAGACTGATTTTTAAGCTCGAAATTTAAAAGTGACTAGAGATTTTTTTGATTAAAATTAATTTCTGAGGGATATGCAACATGATACATAGCACAATATAATTGTTTTCGGAGGATCAGGGGATCGGGGGAAATTTATTTTATGGGTAGTTAACTAATGGCTAAAATTTGAAAATTAAAAATTTATCTAATATGGCTAAAACGATTTTGTTTGAATGAATATCTGGGGAATTTGTGACGTTAATCAATAGCACTGTATTCTTTGGGGGGTGGGGGGTAAAAGATAAGTTTAAGCGTTACTGATAACTGATTCTGAAAATTTTAAATCTTTTAGTAATGGTTTTGGAAATTTGGTTCAAAAAAACTATCTGGGAAGATTATTACATTATAAATAATTCTATGTATTTTTTAAAAGTTAATTAGTAGTAGGTTAATAATAATCTTTCAAAAACAGTTTTAACAATTTTTTTCAAAATTTGTATCTGGGGATTAATTTAGATGATAGATAATAATGATTGTTGGTTTTTCTAAAAGAAATACATTTAAATATCTAGTTCAATTATAAAAGGTTTGATTGAATTTTAATTTCTTTTCGAATACGACCTTTACAGTTTAGTTCAAATTGGGTAACTTGGAATTGTATATATGAGAAATAAAAATATTTTTTTACTTTTACAAATACAAGTAATTTGGGAATGGTTTATTAACGACTGATTTTTTAGTTTTAATTTTTTTTTATTATTGAAACAATTGTGTTTAAGTTGTATATATGAAGAATATTTATTATGATTAACAAAGTGATATGTTTGTTTTTCTAAGGTAAACTTACTTAGAGGTAGTTTAGTGAAAACCTACTCTAGAAAATTTTGTTCCAAGATACAATACACTATATAAGAAAGTATGTATAATTTTGACGTGACACTTATAGTGTTGAATATAAATTGTGAAAGTGTCCTTTAAAAATCATCCACCAAAAAATGAATTTTACTTCTTAAAAAAAAGAATTCACTCTTAGAGCTTTTAAAAGGTGGCTGGCTAGTTGCTAATTATTCGAAAACTTATGTCTGTGATGAAATAGTCATGTTTTGAAGTACAACATAAGACAATTCAACATTTTCCATAGATGCACATCTGCTGGGAAGTGTGGTTTTAAAATTGTTAAGTAAAAATATTAGTAAGCATGATAGGAAGATTACCTAACTCGTTGGCATAGTTAGCCAACGCGCAAGTTTCATGTTGAGCTAGACTGCCGATTACGGAGAGATTAAGGTTCGAATCTCGCTCGGGTGAGTTTTTTTTAATTAAATAGTTTTCCACTCTCCCTCCACACAAATGCGGGTTCACTTCCTCTAAATGCAATCTTCCCAATTCCTATCCCATTAGAGTAACTATTATTTAAGCGTGTAACCCGAACGGGTAGTAAGACACGGTTCTAAGTATTATTAATATGGGAAGATTTTGAAATAATTTCTCGGCAAGTATTGAACAATACCTCTAGAAGCTCAAGATTTCACTTTCTAAGTAAGCCAGACTTCTAGTCGGTCCGTGACGTCATGGCCATGCCCCTGCTCGTTCCTCACAATTTAGCGGCCATCCCGATTCATGATTACTGAGCCCTTCTTTGAACAAAAGACTCCGAACACCATTGCCAAGACTAAACAACTCGTCGACTTGGAAGTGACTCGTCCAACACAGCTGTTATCATCTCTCACCCATGCCAAGAGTTGGCAACCCTGTGGAATGCCAATACGAGGTTTGGAGGGAGGTTTATATATCCAGACCTCATCTTCCTATTCAAGCACCCTCAGTGAGCCAATTAAATATAGACAAGTTTGAGAGAGTGGATTAGTTTTACGAGCTATTCACAGCGTGGACTGAACCCGTGAGTTACAATTCTGTAAAGAGAAGGTTACAGCACCAACAGGCACGCTGAACCACAAGTTCAGATGCTTAAGTCACCGTTATCTGTTTCTAACAGTCTCTACTGAAATAATCGGGTTGGACGAGATTCAAGTTACCGTATGTCGGCTAATCAGTCGAGTACTTTTAACTTTAAAAAAATGGCGCTTTGTTTGTGTTGTTTGTTTATTATGTATACAGCACCAACAGGCACGCTGAACCACAAGTTCAGATGCTTAGGTCACCGTTATCTGTTTCCAACAGTCTCTACTGAAATAATCGGGTTGGATGAGATTCAAGTTACCGTATGTCGGCTAATCAGTCGAGTACTTTTAACTTTAAAAAAAACCGGCGCTCTGTTTGTGTTGTTTGTTTATTATGTGTGTCTGCGCGCATTCATTGTTGTTTATGTGCAATCGCGTTTTACTTACTATCCGAGTCCGCATATTTACAATTTTAGGGTAGAGATTATGAAGATGAACTATAAAATAGACTCACTTCATTGGCAGAATGGTCTAAGGCATTACTCTCATGTTATACTGACCTGATGATGAGGAGATCGGAGTGTGAATCCCGATCGGATCTACTGAGAGTGTTCTCCAAAATGGTTTAACCCACCTGATCCCCATGAAAATGTGAGTACACTTTCTATGAATCCAACCCTCCTAATCCCTAGCTCATTAGCATAATTATTATATTTGATTATAGGTATCATGAACATTTTATAGTTGGTAGGGTGCGGTGCTAAAAATAAATAAAAAATGTAGTATTTTACACACACCATATCTTACTATCCATACAGGATATCCGAATTTTTTTCATTAAAGGAATATGGATCAATATAATAGAATTTGGAGTGTAGGGAGAGTAATAGTCCATTTAAGGGGAAAAAACAACACCTTAGGGCACTCACCCGGGGGTATATTACCAACCCCCTTAACCCCGCAAACTGACTAGACCAACATCTTTGTCTTCGTTTCCACTAGTGCGATCTACACATTGGTTGAAATAAATGATTAATTTGTGATACACATGAACTAAAATATTAAATAATCTATTTTCACTTGAACAAATAATGCTTTGTTATGACCTTTTATGAAGAAGGGAAACGAAAAATGGGGGTGGTCTGTAAACAATTCTCCGCACCAAAAGTCGCGGGGTGGTTTTTATACGTCTCCTTTCCATTCCCATATCGCATTCATAGCAGAGCTACAACAAAAACAGCATAGGACTGAGAACAATACTCATAACGAAAACATGTCTCTTTTGTCTCGGAGAAAAGAAACAACTCGCCACTTGAAAGGGTTGACCTCGAGAAGAAAGGAAGAAACTTTCTATTTTTTCTCGTCCTGTCTTTGGCAGAGCCAAGTCCCGAGGGAAGTATTTATGTTTGTCGTCGTATACTTTTTAAAAAAAAAGTATTTGTACGCAAATTGAAGGTAAATAAATAATTGTCATGATGATAAAACTGGTATACTTTCCCTTCTCCTTGAGGAGTGATCAAAACTGGGTACTGCTACACTGCGGTTATATTTTGTTGTTCAAATAACATAGTTCCTCGGTTATATTCAATTTTTCACGGAAAGGGCCTTCCTTATATGATAACTAGAAAAGATCAGAAATCTATTATATAGTAGGATATTGGTAGGAAAAAAGACCTTTCAGAGGTAAACTCCTGTCGTGAATTAAGTATATCTACTTTCACAAGGGCTGCCCTTATCAGACGTGGGGCCCTGGACAAACTTCGTTTTTGGGCCACCCAGTTATCT
>CABFOW010001816.1:3453-16244 GCA_902141385.1 Timema californicum
ATATATAGATACATATATATATATATATATATATATATATATATGTACATATACATATATATGTACATATACATATATATGTACATATACATATATATGTATATATGTATATATGTATATATACATATGTATATATATACACATACATCGTGAGTAGGTGCACTCTACTCACTCTGCCAAACAGGCAGAAAAGAAGTTGTACTTTATATATATACATGAATTGTATGTACACTTAGAGAAAGTAGATATAGTAGTAACATTAGTTTTCTTTAAAATAAGATTTACCACAACACTTCGCACATCAGACAGTTACTGTCACGTCATTCCATATGAAGTCAATTTTGTTAGATATTATAAATACTTATAAAATAACACTAATAATATTGAACACAAAAAAATTCTATTAAGATTTTAATTGTACTTCTCTGCTGTCCCTGTGTAGCGGCGGCAAGGGCAGCCATCTCGAATGACACCACCCGTCACAAACCGACGTCAGCGGTCGTCCGTGCAACAGACTCCCTCGACGAGGCTGTCAGCAATGTCCAGTTCATTCAGGCCATCATTGACCTCAAAACAGCCGCCAACGAAGACTCAACCGTCCCAGTGGAGGACGTTCACAGGATACTCTCGCTCGCCCCGTCAGAGACAGCGTCCGATCAGAACTCTGGAGTGATCTCCAGTGCAACCATCCAGTACCTGACCCGGACCCGTCCGGTGAACGACCTCCTGCTGAGGAGTGTCGAAAGAGTGCTGTCTGGACTGTCCCGCACGATCCTCCGGGCCGGTCTGGACAGACTGGACAAGTGTGTGAGGAGCTACCAAGGATCCTCCGAGCAGTACATCGCCGACACTGTATCCTCGCTGCTAGATGTCCTCTGCGGTCGGACGGAGCAATACTACGAGTGTGTGGACACTTGTTTGCGTTTCGTCAAGGAGATGATCGAGACGATGCTAGTTAGGACAGGTTGCCAGAGCGGCGAAGTGAGTTATGCGGGCTATCCCTCACCCTCCTCAACCCCTTGAAAGAGTAAAAACAGTTCACTCACCCTCTTCATCCACCTTGAAAGTATATTTGTTTCACTCTCCATTTTTTTTTCACACGGTGTCTCTACTACACATCCATGACGTATGCCTTTAATAAGATACATTTTTGAGGAAATACACCTTCATTAGATTCTACGACTAGCTTAGCTTTATACATTTACTCCTTACTATCATTGAAATACACCCTCCATTAGATTCTACGACTAGCTTAGCTTTATACATTTACTCCTTACTATCATTGAAATACACCCTCCATTAGATTCTACGACTAGCTTAGCTTTATACATTTACTCCTTACTATCATTGAAATACACCCTCCATTAGATTCTACGACTAGCTTAGCTTTATACATTTACTCCTTACTATCATTGAAATACACCCTCCATTAGATTCTACGACTAGCTTAGCTTTATACATTTACTCACGACTATCATTGAAATACACCCTCCATTAGATTCTACGACTAGCTTAGCTTTATACTCCTTACTATAATTGAAATACACCCTCCATTAGATTCTACGACTAGCTTAGCTTTATACATTTACACCCTCCATTAGATTCTACGACTAGCTTAGCTTTATACATTTACTCCTTACTATCATTGAAATACACCGACTAGCTTAGCTTTATACATTTACTCTTTACTATCATTGAAATACACCCTCCATTAGATTCTACGACTAGCTTAGCTTTAATACATTTACTCCTTACTATCATTGAAATACACCCTCCATTAGATTTTACGACTAGCTTAGCTTTATACATTTAGGGGAAAATAATATATATATTTGTTCAAGCATTAGACTCGACTACTGATGACTGGGAGATAGAGGTTTGAATCTCGGTCAGGTAGTTTTTACAAAATGGTGTCCCATCCATCTCCACTTAAATGTGGCTACACTTCCTAAGCCTAAAACAATTAGCAACCCGAATGGATAGCGGTGCTAATAAAAACAACATATTTGGGTGTGGCTTCTAACCATTTTAGCCCCAGCTAACCAAGCCCCCTAAAGTTGTTGAAGTTACAGATATTCTATACTATATATAAAATAATGAGTTCTAAATATCTTAATATATATATAAAGACTCACTCCTCACCATATTCGTATCTCCTAGAATCTTGAAATAGGACACGGAGGTTCTGGATTCTCTCGTACACCATTCGACGAACTGAAATCAAATACACTTGTGTTTTATACTCCCCTCCTGATGGACACACGCATGTTATTTGAAAGTTACGCCAAAATAATTACAAAATAAATGTAATATATTTATTCCACGGACCTGTTCTTCACGCGTCCAAGTACCACGATCAGGACTGCAAGACGACTACACTGGACAGAAACTATCCACAGACTGAGGAAACTCTGGCATCGACCGACTATATTGCACAACGAACAACGTTTGTAGTTAGTGTAGGAATAATCCGCTACGGCTACGAACCGATCAAATGGAGACATTGCTAGAAGTTTACTTCAACTTGTAAACACACCTTTGGCCCACGTGTGGTGACGTCAACTGGCGAACACACATTTCGCCTCAGTTACACCTATATCTCCCCCTCCCCCCAGTTATGTGCCGTGGGACCAAAATGGGCCAGTCCCCCAGACATTATTCAACCGTCCTCGCACAGGGAAAAAACCCCGTGCGAGAATAGTAAAATCCTGCCTGGGCCGGGAATCGAACCCGGGACCCTTAGCATCGCGAGTAGGTGCACTCTACTCACTCTGCTAAACAGGCGGACAAGAAGTCGTGGTATCGAAGTTGTAAAAGAATCACGGAACATTTATTGCCACACAAAAAATGCACGATCAGATTTTTATTTTAATATCGTGTCTTACTACCCGTTCGGATGATTATAAGTATATAGAAGATAACAAAGTCCATAATTTTTAATTTACACTTGATTAAAAGGGATAGAGTCAATAATTTGCATCATCTCAGTTCAAACATGCTTAACTTCCAAATTGAAATCAATGGTTCAATCCCGTCTGGGTCAACTTTTTTTGATAAATTTGATCTCAAGAAGCATTCTGATAAGTTTTGTACTAAACTATACATTAAATGTAAGCAAAATTAGCTCAGTTCAAACATACTGAACTTTCAAATAGAAATCAATGGTTCAATCCCGTCTGGGTCAACTTTTTTATAAATTTAATTTCAAGATGTATTCTGGTAAGTTTTGTACTAAACTATAAATTAAATGTAAGCAATATTTTTTTTACAATATTTTATCAACCAAACTGTACTTGAATGAGGAGAGTTAACATCAGCTTTAAAGTTCAAAAAATAATTCCAAGTGTAACACACATTCCTTGTTGGCATGGCCAATCACTGGAAGAGGTTTGGAGTCCTATCCATATCTACATAGTTTTCACACCCCTTAAATGAAGTTATTCATTACCATGATGTTAAACAAAAAAAAAATACAGTTTTACTCAAACATTTATATACCTATATATTTTAAATTTAACGTTACCACAAGACGTGTATTAATCCCAACTTGTGAATGTGTGGAATGCCAGTCCTCAACCGAGGTTCGGATCCCACGTTAAACTGTAGGTCCTTCGTCTCACAATAACCCTACCATTACACATTAGCGTTAAGTGCGTATAACCCGAACGGGTAGTAAGACGCGGTGCTAATAATAATAATCTCATAGGCTGTCTATTTAATTCATCATAATATGCGCATTCTACTATTGGTGGCATAAAGCCCTCCAAAGTCGAAGATGGATACGTCATCTGATAGCTGCTGATTTTAGTTGATCGTTGTGTAGCTGACGATTTACGCACGGCCATCACAGAATCTGCCTTAAAATTTAAGTGAAGAATGGCTGTGAACGGGATGACTCCTGGATAGCACAGTGATTTGAGCATTTGCGTACTTAGCTTAAAGTCCTGGGTTAGATTCCCGTATCAAGGTGTCATTTTTCAATTTAGAGAATATAAATATCTGTGATGTACTCTCTCGATATAGGTTTATGGTTTATTTATGGACATTATTTGAATCATATTAGTAGTATTAACCTTTAATTAAAGGATGGTTTATTTTTCAGCACCTTGTTTTGGAAAAACAATGCACCATCATATTGGAACTATCGAAGAACAGATATCTATGCGACAAAGTGATCAGCTACACGTCGGATCAGATACTTGAACTGGCGACCTGCGTCCAGAAGCGCTCCACAAAGCGCTCCGAAGCAATCAAAGACTCCATCACTCAACAGGAGTCTAGATTGGAGAGGAGCTTTTATCTGTTCCACTTGACGGAGAACCTTCTCGTGGAGTACAAACAAATTCACGGAGTGATAGCCGAGAAGAAGAGGCGGGTGAAGCCGACGGTCGCCAATACGCGAGCTGCTGTTACGACCGGGAACTATGTTTCCGAGTGGAGGAACAAGTGGTTCAACGAGATCGCGACGGAATCTTTCGAAGAAAAAGAGTACAAAGAGTCGTTGAGGTGTTTGTGCGGGTGGGAGGACTCGCTACGAAGGTCGGCTGTGGTGTTCACAGAGACTAGGGCCCATCTTCTGAGCGTGTACAGCTGGCAGTGTGTTGAGTTGATAAAATCATTTTATTAAAGGTTGTTTGGACACTCAGACCTGCTACCGTTGACTTCATTTACCTCTATAATTGTATCAACGCTCAAAAACCATTTAAAACTATCTAAAGAGCTTACTCTTATGTAACGATTGGATCTAAAGAAAAGCACCTCGTCTACATACCCCGTATCTGAAAGACCCGTAGATATCCACTCCACAAAGGCTCAAGCCTCAAGCCCGGAGTCCACAGCACTCCGTAGAGGTTAAATCAACTTTAACTCATTATGGAAATATATATATATTGACGTGCGAATCGAAATGAACGCATCGCCATTTTTTTTAAAAGGTTTCATTTATCTAACTTTAATATCAGTTTATAAACAAACTTTAATTTCCAGGGTATAATTGTATTAACTGAAATAAAATTATGATTGTATCTGTAGAATTTGTTCTATCTCGATGAATTTGATTAGACAAAGTGTTATACTTTCTCTTGGGTGACACGGTATTACTTTATTAAAGATACAGAGCTTACGGACTGTGTAGACGAGGTTTAAACCATTCCTAATGACAACAATGCTAAGATGCCAAGAAATCAAAATACTCATAGAGTCGAAATAATAACCAGGTATACAATCGAAATGTGTCTTTTAATAATCCAAATAAATTTGATATCAATGTAGCATTTTATTATTGGTATATACATGTATCTATATACTCGCTTTGCTCGTTGGGGGCTCCACCCCAAACCCCCCATGAGTTCTCTTTGCTAGTGGATGTAAAATAATGTAATTCCAGAGCAGTTTTTTGATATCTTACCGTTTAGCCACAAGATACCTCCAAATAAAGGTACTCACAGACTTTAAAGTTGCTCCGATATTTTGAATTTTTTTCGGGGGTTGAACATTAAAAAAAACACTTTTCCAGTCGGTTACAGGCCAAATTTCAAGTTTCTAGCTCATCTGGAAGTGGGTAAGCATTAATGTCAGTGAGTGAGTCAGCCATGTGGCTTTATAGTAGTATAATGTGTTAATGAATCAATTAAATCACTTCAAAAATAGAATAATTATGTAACTAGGCACAATGATTCTTTATGATAAGTTTCTTTGAGTTAAAAAATAAACTGTTTGTATTTATTTGTCACTTCATGCATCCAGAGCGAATGTAAGCTCTGCTTAAACCACAGCATCTGTGGGACTACTTCGTTGATCACGTGGCCTAAGGCGTCACGTCAATGTTAGACAAGAGTGATAATGACAGTAAGATCGGTGTCCTAGTCCCGGTCAGATTTACTGAGAGTTTTTCCCCCCAAAATTGGTTTCCACTCTTCCTCAACTCAAATGCGGGTACACTTCCTTATCCCTAACTAGCTGGCGTAATTAATACCCAAACAGGTAGTGAGACGCAGTGATAAAAAAGATAAAGTTTGTGTGCAGGAAGAAACAGAAAACCTAATAAAAAAAATTGCTTTGAAAGATTAAACTTGTACTTATTACTAATGTAAGTAACCCACCTCGGTGGCGTAGTTGGCTAACGCGCTTGTCGTGTTGAGCTCGACTGCTGAGGATGGGGAGATCGAGGTTCGAATCTCGGTCGGGTGAACTGGGGGTGGTTTTTCCTAAAATGGTTTTCCACTCTCCCTCCATGCAAATGCGGGTTCACTTCCTCTAATTCAACCTTCCCAAGTCCTAATCCATTAGAGTAATTAGTACTTAAAGCGTATAACCCGAACGGGTAGTAAGACGTGGTGCTAAATATTATTACTAATGTAAGTTTAGGTTAGACGCAACAACGCCGAGAGTACGCAGCTGTAAGTACGTATGTGTAGAGCAGGTTGCATCCTACTAGGCGGGAAGAAGTGGCCAGTCGGGAGCAACGTGTCCCAAGGGTCACCGCGCGTGAAATGAAAGTAACGGATAGTATTGTGACCGGTGTCCAACCAAAGCCCCCCCCCCTTTTTTTTAGACAAAACCGAAGCCAAACTTAGTTTTCTTTTTCACCTTTGGCCGAAACCGAAGAAATCGCATGTATTGTGAAAAATTCCTATTTTTAAGTTTAATGCAATTTCTGTTGCATTTTAAATTTAAGATCGTATTTATTTAAACAACAGATCACATTTTCTAATGGCTGATAAAATAAAGTAGAGTACATTTCCGAAATTGTGATACAAAATGAAAGTGCGATAAAAAATATTAGTCACTTCTTCCTCTTGATATTTGGCTTTGAAAAAGTGACTAGATTAATTTTTATTGCCAGCCATTCCCGTACAAATAATAATCAGTAACATTAGCCATGGTTTGAGGGGAAAGTTCTTAATAAAGCTGATAGTAATACTATATCTGTTGGTAAACACGGACAATGGCTACTGGCTAGTCTACCGACCGGGCGCCCAAATCCAACATGCAGTGACTTGTCAATTGTCACGTGACCGCTCCAGCGAGCGTACATTAGATAAGGTAAGTTAAATGAACCTTCGGTCTGATTTTGGCCGAAGCCGAACGTTGTCGGACACGAGTTGTGGCCAAGTCGACACGTTCGAAGCACACACGTCCACAAGAACCAAACGTTAGAAGTAGCTTGTATTGCTGTGTATTGGTGGTCAGGTAACTGTGCTGTTCGAATCTGGTAAAGGAGATGGGAGTAGAAAACCTACACCATCCGTACTGGAAGCTACAAGCTCTGCATCCAGATGATCGCCCTGTTCGATGGTGCGGAGCTTTCATGGACGTTACACTATTCACAGACTAATTTACATTTTGTCTAAGAATGTATTTACAACCTTCATAACCAATCACGTATGGTCGTACGAGAAACCGCACGCAAATGTTAAACGTGGATTTCAGGAGCGTTTTACAGTTAATGTGTGGGCAGGTATAGTAGAAAATGAATTAATTGGACCATACTTGCTACCAACTCGGATCAACGGACGCGTATACAGGGTGTTTCTCCAGGAAAATGTGCCTCGTGAAGAGAGACTGCACATGTGGGTGCAGATGGACGGGGCACCAGCTGACTTCAGCCGGTTTACACGAGAATACTTGAATTATCCGTTCACAGAAGATGAATAGGATGGTTTTATAGCGATCGTACATCGTGATCCCAAGAGATGAACCTCCTTTTTTCTTTTTCTTTGAGTTACATGAATATAACTGTCTACGAGATTCCGGTCAAGTGGCCTGGTGGTCATATTTACTGTCATGGTCTACAAAATGCGCACTATACCAGGGTATATTATTACTGTGTGCGTCATTCACGTATGTGGCTACCGCGACTGTGCGTTGGGGCAGGTAAAAGACGTTTTGAACACCTGTGATGTGCTCACCTGGTGATATGCAACTTGTTGTACACCAGCGTACTCCCGGCGTTGTTGCGCCTAACTTCCACTTTCATTAAGTTTAGTAATAATATCAGATGATTTTTCCGCACATTCTGTTACCCGGTTTCCTGTTTCTTTCTGCCCACACTGCCACTCTGTGGCTTAAGTTTGGGCAGAGAAGAAACATCCTGTATATTCCAGCCAATAATATTTACTTTCTTACTCTATGTTATTATTATTAGCACCGTGACTTACTACCCGTTCGGGTTATACGCACTTACGCTAATGTGTAATGTTAGGGTGATTGTGAGATGAAATGGAGGACCTACAGTATTAACGTGGGATCCGAACCACGGTGGAGGCCTGGCATTCCCAACATTCACAAGTTGTGGTTAATACACGTCTTGTCAGAGGTGAAGGAAGGGTTTAGTAATCCAATAAATCTGTGCCGGGACCAAGGATTGAACCCCGGCCGCCAGGTCACCTTCTTACTTTATGGCTTTAAGAACTTAAAAAGTTTATCACCGCACTTATAAAATAATGCCTATTTTGAGATTGTTCTATCCAGTCCAACTCATTACACCCTATATTTTTCAGGTCCATTCTAATGTTATCCTCCCATCTGCGTCTAGGTCTTCCCATTGGGTTCGCCAATCAATACCCTGAACACGCGTCTAAATTTTTACCCTCACGCTGTATGTCCTGGCCACCGTTATATATATATATATATATATATGAGATTTGATCACCCTAACAATGTCTTGTGATTAGTACAAGGTATCTAGACTAAATCATCATTATGTAACCTCCTCCACTCCTCAGTAACTTCTTTCCTTTTTGGACAAAATGTCTTCCTAGGCACCTTGTTTTTGTTCAACCTAAATTTGTTTTCGTCATGTGGGGAAAGAAACCACAAAATTATTAGTCGTTAGTAAAGTTTTGTTTTATCTTAGAGCATCAGAAATAAAAAAAACAAGGAAGTATCAGGAACATATTTATTTGCTCTATCATTTCGTAACAAAACTTAAAGAACTCATATTTATTTTTTACAGTACACTTTTTTTAGGCCGTACAATCCAGGCCCTAGCAACAATCATCTCCTGTCTTGTTATTGTGAACACTTCACGAACATTCTCTGTAAAATATTGTATACTTATTCTCTATTTTACATGAAGCACTTAAAAACACTTTTTAAATGTATTTGGTCTGTCACCTATGTATCAAATAAATTGTTCTATCTTATCAGATTACCGAAAGAACACACTAAATCATGTTTTATTGATGCATACATTATTTGCATACGTATTTAAATAAACAATATCCGTTTGTCTTTTTGAAATATTACTTTTAAGATTTGTTTATTAAAAATATTTAATCGATTTTCAAGATAAACATAACTTCATCACTTTATTAGTCACATAGATAGTTTATGCAAAGCTGGTATTATTTGAGATCTATTACCATGAATGGGATCTGAAGCCTTGACCTTTGGCCTACCAAGCCACTGATCTACCAGATGAGCTAGCCAGGTTCTTTTTATTGATCAACACATATTTCCCATTTAATTTATACCATTACTTTAAAGATTCAAGGATCAGATTCTTGTCCATTGTATATTTTAGATTATATCGGCTTGTCAAAATTATATATATATAAGTTATAATTCAGAATGAGAGTGGTAGGAAATAAAACTCATTCAGTAAACTCCCCATTAACGGAAATTCAGTTTATTAGGAGAGTGAACCTCAGACCGTGTGACAAACGATGTGGGTTACCTATCAGAAGTTATCTGAATATAACCACCGACCTGTTTGGAACTATATTGTCCTAATCAATGTATTACGTAACTGAATATCAATCCTCTCAGATAGTTTTGTCATGGTTGTTTCCTACGAACAGACAGACTCGCACAGTCGCAACTAGGACTCATTAGAAGTAATAGACATACACATTCTAGGGTGAAGGGTGAGTCAAGGGATATACTGACTGGGTAAAATACCACTTGTTTCCAGGAATTTACCAGAGGATGGAATTTAAATATAAATATAAAGTAGTAATGATATTTTACCCATAGCCATATCCAACTGTTTTGTTAATGCACATATATTGTATCATTAAATTAGATAGTTATAGAATAGTAAATCTTTCACGTGTTGATTAAATATGTTTATGCAGCCTAAGATTACATGCTCACCAGTTTCAGTGGCTGAACGGTCTGAGGTGTTACTCTCGTGTTATACTGGTCTGTTGATGACGGGGAGAGCGAGGTTCGACTATAGGTAAGATCTACTGAGGGTGATTTTTCCTAAATGGTTTCCTCATCTCCCTCCACGCAAATGGGGGTAGATAACCTATAGAATGCTTCCTTACTCATCCCTACCCCTTTAGTTAAAATAAGATAGAAGGGCAAGGCCTGCACACTTACCAGACGATTGTAGACCTCAACGTTCACAAGTAGAACTGAACTGGACTAAAGAAGGAGACTCATGTACTGAGAAAATTTCATAGTTGTGTTTTAGTCGCAAACTTTGAGGCCTATAGTTTTCTGTTAAGTTTGTAGACCTTGTCCTCCTATCCTACTATCAATATTTAATTTAAAGTAGCCATATTTCCGTTGTTTATATACCCATTAGAGTAATTATTTTATATATCCGTATAACCTGAGCAGATAGTAAGACGCGGTGATAAAGAAAGATGGCTAGTAATTACTACTAACATATTTTCAGATATTTGGGATTAATTAATCGAGAAATGTGTGTTAGCTATATAAATATACTATATCAACCTTGATATTGAAAGAGGTAGGGTGACATGGTACAAGGATGATATTCAAAGCTCTCTGTTGATACATAATTCAAGCATTACACCAGCGTTTATTTGAATTTAAACGAATACCACATGACTAATAAACTTTACAAGCAGCTATTGTCTATCCTGAATAATCTCCATGTACAAAAACTCGGCCCTCAACCGATTCAGCGAGTTCTTCCGGCAAGCCTCGTGCACAGCTTCGAAATGACGTCGTTTCCACAGAAACTTGTACTCACTCGATCGTTTGAAGCACTTTCATGTTTTGTTACCAACTGTTTTATATGACGGTCGTGGATTGTGAGGTTTTTATCACTAAAGGAATAAGAACTAGACGAGACCATTGTGACTAAAGTTGTTAAAAAAAACACCACGAGGTTTATGTTACGTCGAATAACAAAACCACTCTTTATATGCACTCAGTGTGAGCTACAAGATCTGTTTGGACAGTTTTAAAACGTGTGTATGAAATAAAAGTTTGTTAAAATTTATAATAACCTAAAATAAAATTAAGTTTGATCAAAAGAAAATTTCTAAAATTAGGCTATAAATATTCTATTAAGTAATAGACATAATTTATATTTATTTAGATAATGTAAAATGTATGTTCAGTCCAATTTTAATATGAAGGGAGTAGCTACTGGTTTGAAGAAATGACAAAAGTATTTTTTTTGTCCAAATATATACATTCTTTTTCAGATTGTATACAAACATATTTATAATTTTCAAATGGGCTATGATTATAGCACCAAGTATTGCCCGGATTTTTAAAAAAATATACAGAAATTAATTCCTCAAAAATAAAGAATTTCAATTGTACTTTAATGGTAGTGATTGGTATTACATTGACGAACAACAAATATAATTAAATTATTAGCAACATTATTTTAAAATCCCAAGAAAATTTTTCTAATTGGCTGAAAAATTAACAAAGAAATAATTATTTGGATTTAGCTGTGCACATTATAGCCCTATTTTACTATACACATGGTTGTTCTTCTACACAGCTTTGTTTAATATATTTTATTTTATACGGGCAATAAATGCGTTTAAAACCAATTTAACTAATTTTTAACGGTGTAATTCAAGAACTAGCATAAAAAGCCCAAGTGTCATATACAATTTAAGAGAGAAATCTACTATTAAAAATATATATCTCAACCAAACTTAGTAAATTTCATCCCTTAAAAAGTACACGGTGTATTTTTTTGCCAAGAAACTTGTGAAATTCGAAAGGTGGAAAACTCTAAAAAGAGGATGGTAAAACCCAATTGCCATGAAGCATAGAATTTTCTCTCAAAGTATTTAAGTTCATTTGAATGATATAGCATGGACATTGAATGTAAGAGAGACTAGGAAAGTGGAGGCCAGGGGAAAGAAGTTTGTGAGGAGCGTGTTAAGCCGGGCTGTTGTCCACTTGTTGCGTATCAGTGGAGACGGGAAATCGTTGCAAAGTGGCGTGTCACATGGGATACAAAGCTAGGCAACGGGCCCGATCGACAATTTGTTGGTTTTTCGCCGCCACATACAAGGAGAGATACGGCACTAGGTTGCAACATATGTGGATGGTCAACCATTTTATCGCGTAGCACGCTCAATCCTGCCCTGCGGAAAACTTGTGTAGAGATTTGGTTTTTCTTAGTACGTTTTTCCCCCGTTCATTGTTGTTATAGATATATTTTTGACCCGATGGAGTGGAGTAAGGAGACGATCGTAAGATTTATAGAAATATACTGTACAATTTACTTAATTTGGGCCCAAAACATCCGGATCATTTCAATAAAGTGTGAAAACAAGATGCGTAGGAGGACTGATGTGCTCATTGCCGCGGAATAACTAGAATTGAACACTCAAGTTCAATACGTATCATAGTCACGTGTCCTCCATTTTAATACGGATACGCAGTGATGATAAAAAAAACAACTATCAGACAGTGTTGCATCGTATCGTATCACTAGATGTTAGGCAACGATGACACGATACGAGGATACGCATGTGTGGATATCCACCTTAAGCTGTCACGAGGAGAAACAGGATTAGGAATGAAGTTATCCAGGAAAGAGTGTGTGTGTGTGTGTG
>CABFOW010001816.1:21062-58091 GCA_902141385.1 Timema californicum
AGCTGCAGTACCCCCCCCCCCTATCGGCTGTCCGTGACTGCTACCGGTATTCAATACATTCACAGCTACCCTTCATATATCCGCAGCCCGAGGACGTGCTGTGTCGTGGACAATGGGAATCTGTCTGATATATTTGATGAATAATTTGGTGTGAGCACCACATATAAATACTATTAGTAAAAAATTGTTGATTGGTTTTATTTTGCGAAAAACTCTACAGTGAAAATATTTCAATAGTAAAAATAAAGTCAAGTTAAAATTATTCACTTGAATCTATTCGAAAACCAATACGACACATTATCTCAATAGGTAGCGTGTCTGTGTTCGATTCCCGGTATGGTTGAAAAATGTATCTTTGGTGAAATGCGGGTTAGACCTTTCACTGTGCCCGTCCTAGTCTTAAGTTATATTATCAGGCATAAGAAGCTACGAGAGGCCTATTAAGACGGCAATGGAAAATATATGGCTTGGATAAAAAACTGGCCCAGGCCACATACTGGGAACAGTAATGGATGTATTTGTTCGAAAACAAGTTTATTTCAGCTATTTTATTAATCAAGGATCTCCCTATAAATCAGTAATCCGCTTAGGAAAATAAGGCCTTTCCTTGTGGGCTAGTGCAATCAGATATTGTGAATATATAGTCGAATTTAAGAAGGGTGCGTGTAACCCGAACGAGTAGTCAGACGCGGGGGAAAAAAAACAACAACACAATTTTGGTAGGAATGATCTTTTAGAAAATACAAACTTTTTGTGATCGAAAGTGATAACTTTACTATATTATCAATGTTATTATATAAGTATTGATAATATCTATCAAAAGAAATCAAATAACTTGACTTATAAATTTGTGAAACAAAATATAGTGACTTTTGAAGCTGTCAGATAAGGCTATTCTCATGAAAATGGGCCTGTAGAAAGTACTCCCCCCACTTCCCTTGCCGCTGATTTTTGCAACGTTCACTTATCTACGTGACCGCCGAAGAAATTGTTTTCAACTATTTGCTTTAGTTGCTTGAAATCTGGCTAATTAGTGTCAATGACGAGAATAGAGTTTCCTGGTCAAGGATTGACTCGGAGTCATCAGGTCAGCTACCCTTGCGACTTTTCAACACACACACACATATAAAAAAAGGTCAACTCGGATATTTTTGAACAGTAATCTTATCCCCGGGCTGTTCTTCCTCCTGAATGGCGGTTCCAGCTCCGACAGAAACAGAACGCACTCCCCCTTGTCTTGTGTCTAGAGTGGCGGTGTCTGCAACTATCACAGGCGGTGTGGTCCGAGTCTCACAAGGTCTCCTCCCATATGGAGCACTGCTCAGCCGCGTCATGGGGGCAGGCCGGGGCGTGTCACTAGGTGTCGTGGTCGTAGCTCAGGGAGGATTTCTTCATCTCGATCATCGGCAGGATGCCCGTCTCCTGGAACACGCACGTACAAAGGAGTGTACAATACCCGACATTTTATTCAGCTGGTTACTCAATTTTTCTTTAGCATCGCGTCTTACTACCCATTTGGTTTATACGCTTATGTACTAACTACAATAATGGTTTTAGAGAGTAGGAAAGTTATATTTAGATGAAGTGTACCTACATTTTCGTGGAAGGAGAGTGAAAAATCATTTTGAAGAAATCCTTATCAGTATACCCGACCGAGATATAAAACCTCGACTTTCCCGTCATCGGCAGTCTAGTATACTGCGTGAGTATCGCCTTAGACCATTCGGCCACCGAAGCGGCTTGTCTTACCAATTTTTTGGGATATACACATAATAACTAATTACGCTAATGCTTTAGGAATGAGGCTGGGTTAAATTAAGGGGAAATGTACCCACATTTACGTGGAGTAAGAGGGGAAACCCATTTAGGGGAAAACATCCTCAATACGCCCAACCGGGATTCGAGATTCAAACTTTCCGTCATCAGCAGTATCATCTTTTGTGAGAGTGACACCTCAAAACATGTGGCCAGTGAAAACAGTCGCAGTTAAATAAACCTTTGAGGTGGGATGGAAGGAACATATTTTTCAAATCAACAATGATAGCTCTAGATCACATGATTTGACATATTTATATATAAAAGTAGATTTAATAACTATTCTTGAAGTAGGATAAAAACCATTCCTATGAAAATTGGACTGAACATGTTGTGTCATTTTATACACGTAGTAATAACCTTATCATATGTTTTGGAATATGTCACGGGCTTTGACTAACTTAAACAGGGCCCCCTTTTTTTATTTATTTAAAAAAGTTTCTGGTAAAAGGTCAAATGCTCATGACAAATTAATATTCGAGACCTGTCGAGAATATCACGTGAACACAATTAAACTAAATGTTTCCGCGTAAACACAATTTGATTTATTTTCACTGAGAAAAAGACCTCTGCTAGAAAAAATGTAAATAGCAAGCTTGAATTATTCACGTCCCCTTCCATTGAACGTTAGCTCAGAGACCTAAACTGTTCACTTTATATAAACCAGCTATTAAATACAATACATTTATATGTCTTTACAGAATGTAGACATTAGGTCAATGAAAAACAAGGATTGAGAAAAACACAGTGATTACATCTCTTGGCGTATTTTGTATTAAGTTAAATAGTAGTTGATTTTGGTGACCTGGTGGTATAGGGGTAAGGTGTCGGACTTGTGTGATGGGGGCCAGGGTTCAATCCTCCGTCACGGCACAGATTTATCTGATTACCAAATCCTTCCTTAACCTCTGACAAGACGTGTATTAATAACAACTTGTGAATGTGTGGAGTGACAGGTCTCCACCGTGGTTCGGATCCCACGTTAAACTGTAGGTCCTCCATTTCATTTCACAATCGCCCTACCATTACACATTATCGTGAGTGCGTATAACTCGAACGGGTAGTAAGACGCGGTGCTAATAATAATAATACACAGTAGTTAATTTTAGCACCGCATCTTATTACCCGTTCGAGTTATACGCACTCACGATAATGTGTAATGGTAGGGTGATTGTGAAATGAAATGGAGGACCTACAGTTTAACGTGGAATCCGAACCACGGTGGAGGCCTGGCATTCCACACATTCACAAGATGTCTTGTCAGAGGTGAAGGAAGGGTTTGGTAATCAGATAAATCTGTGTCGGGACCGAGGATTGAACCCCGGCCGTCAGCACAGAAGTCTGACATCTAACCCCTAGACCACCAGGTCCCCAAGCATCAATTAATGACGTTGATGGGATAAGGAATAGAATGGTAGAACTCGAGAGGAACTGTACCTGCCAACGACTGCCACTCACCCCATTGATGTGTGGCATCTCAAGAGCGGCGGGCACGTAAGTGGTCCCCGGAGAGCAGCGCGTGCACGACCTCTTGAGAGCAGGACGCTGTCGTGATCCGTGACATCTCACTGCGAACCTCAACTCCTCCGCCATCTCGGAACACAGGGATTGCTGTGAAGCACCACAGGAACAATTTCAGGACTTTGAATAGGACACAGTTTTGTATGGCAGGAAGTCGCTTGGGGTCTTCAACCTTTTAAGGTGCAAAACCCCAAATTTAGGTCTTTTGTCGGCTCGCGGGCCGTTATACTGTTCCAACCATAGTGGGATTGAGCACTTAAGAGCGTTCATCATTGCAGCGACAACTCAGCTTCCGTTTCACGCGAGGTATGGAAGTTAAGTGGGGGAGAAGGGAAGACATAGAAATGCCAGAAATGTGTGCCGTGCATTCGTAGTTGGATGATTACTCGATATTTTACACGGTGACTATGGGGGTCAAAGTGACAAAAGTTCCTTGTTAATAACTACAGCACTTCCTTAATAAGACAGAATAAATATTTGCACACAGTGCTTAGCTGTGAAGCCATTCTAAAATGGGAAAAAATGGCCTTTTGAATACATTTTTTTGTTTCAAAATATCATTATAATTTCAACAATGTTCTGTATTAGGAACGTCTATTAACTATTTATCTCCATTAATGTTTAATCAGAAGTGATCCCCGTGCAATAGTGTTCGTGTAAATTTAAGATTTCTAGCCGACTGTATCACAGAGTTTGCACGCTCTTAAAGGGAAGCCAAAAGAAAAATGATATGTTATATATATATATTATTTTTGACGTCCCGAGTGTCTCAGCGGCGATGAGCGAACAAAATTGCCACTAACGTTCCGTAAGACCTTTTATCCTTATAATTAGGGATGTACCGATGCGGATACCAATGAATCGTTATCGGGCGATTATTAGTGCCTCAGAAATTAATTGCAATCGGCTATTATTTTGCTGATTAATTGATTTTTTAAGTAAAATTAAATCAAAATTTTTTAGGTTGCGCAAAAAAAATACAACAACAAACAAACAAAAAAATCCACTTATATACACACTGCATCTGAGTTGTGGGCTATGTAAATATTACATAACCAAGTTCATATCGTTGATAAAACTAACAATCTAGTTCCAACTTTCGTCAGTTATGCAAATATTAATAAAAAATTAAGATTATCAAAGCTTTAACTGTTGATTCTTAGATAAAATCTTTTTATATTAATTACATTAACGATTATCATACTCTAAATCATATTTCCCAATATTTATTAAAAATATAATCGATAATCGGGATTAATCGGTATAATAATAGTAGCACGAACAATTATTTTAAACAATCGATAATCGTTATTACTGAATTGGTACACATTTACTGATTTATACTACTCTACTGTAGGATTATATTACTATACTCTAGGATTATACTACTATATTGTAGGATTATGGCTACGGCCACACATAAGAATCTTCCAGGCTGATTACATTACTTTGCTCAATTACTACCAATACAAGAAACACTTGTGTATTTTGAAAAACTTAAGCGTACTTGAGTCAGATGAACATGTACTTACAACGTTAATGTGTTAGAGGCGAGGAAGGCTAAGTTAATAGGAAGTGTAGACGCATTTTAGTGGAGGGAGAGTGAAGAACCCTTAACAAAATAATATCCTCAGTACACCTAACCAGAATTCGAACCTTGATATCCTAGTCATCATTTTTAGTGAACTTATGCAATATTATTGGATTAATCTATCTCATATGTATCTGAAAAATACGACCAGACAGGAATTCAAGGCCTGAACTGGGTACATTATAAAAATATATAATTTTATATCACCGGAAGAATTTCAAATTATTAGCAGAATAATAATCTATTTTATTAAAAACACACGTTTCTAAGTATTATTATTATTATTATTATTATTATTAGCACCGCGTCTTACTACCCGTTCGGGTTGTACGCACTTACGCTAATGTGTAATGGTAGGGTGATTGTGAGATGAAATGGAGGACCTACAGTTTAACGTGGAATCCGAACCACGGTGGAGGCCTGGCATTCCCCACATTCACAAGATGTCTTGTCAGAGGTGAAGGAAGGGTTTGGTAATCAGATAAATCTTTGCCGGGACCGAGGATTGAACCCCGGCTGCCCACATAGAAGTCTGACACCTTACCCCTAGACCACCAGGTCACCGTTTCTAAGTAAATTTTAAACTAATGATGCCATCAGTTAGCTGAAGGGATATTAAAAACAGTTTAAATTACAGATTTTTTAAGTAGGTGTTAGGAGTAGGCCAACTAGTCACTAACCTAAAGTATCTGGTCATCCTCTGTTTTATGTGTGTACATTTAATGAGAATGTTTCAAATATGTAACCCAACCTTTAATGATTTGTAGAAATATAATCTTTTGATAACAAACTAAATAGGTTGCTATATAAAATAAACAGTGTACAGTTTATAAATTGGAAACAGATAAAATAATTCCGACTCATAGATTGATTTTATTTGCTGTCCATTCCTTCTAGGTGTTCATAATTATAGCAGATAGCTATTTTGTTTGAAACAGACAATACGTACCCTGTCTGTCTGAGCATTTTTCTTCGAGTTCCAGCAGAACTCTAGGATGGCCACCAAGATGGCCAAGGCAAGACCGCATAAAAGAACAACAAAAACTCCCCCTGAAAAACAAAAGCAAACTTTATTTAAAAATTAGATATTCACCTTCTAAACAGGAGAGATAGATTTCAAATTGACTCTCTTTTCTCGTTAGTATATACAGGGTGGGACGGAAACACTGAGAAAAATAATGAACAACGTGCTGAGGTTTACCTGACGTCCGGTGGAACTCGCCTGAGTGACATTATCTTCAAAAAGTGAAACAGCGTTTAATATAGTTTGCTTTTTATTTAGATAGTGAATATCTACCTTTCAATTAAAGTGCTAGTTTTCAAGTCACTAATCGTCTAATTGTTGAGGCCCCACCTTGTAACTCTGCTCAAATGAAACAGTCCAGTCTAGTTCAGTCGCGTCGCCCACTCTTAGGTTCAGCTGACTAGTTAAATATTATCTTAATGAAACGAGCACCGCGTGTATTCGAACAGAAGTTGTCACGTTCAATCCAATTCTGTCAATTCAAGACTGGTCTCGACTCAGCCAGTTGAATTTCTGTCATTCCTTTGTGTCTCTAATGTTTACTTCACCCATGTTTCTGTTTCATACCATTGACGGGCGCAGCCTAGGTGCCGTGGAACATCCACTAGCAAAGAAAAGAACAAGAAAAAAACAAGCAAACAAGAAAAAAAAAAGCTAACTACCTTATTATTTTTTAGAAACTTCATTGTTAGATATTCCAAAGAAAAACAATAATTCTGTCTTGTTTTTAATTTATTGTAAGTTTAAAAAAATCAAACAGATATGCTGTGGAGAGGGTGGCATGGTTTCCACCACCTTTGTCTTACAACTGATACCACCATAAACCACAGCCCGCTTAAGCTTATGTTTCACACTTTTTCATTTCATCACTTAAAATTTCATTTATATTGAAAAAACTGATTATGCTCATAGGAAAGTAGTCGAATGTATGTAGCCTATAACACTCATCCTGAAGGTTGGTTGGATGCTCAACAGTTCCACCGTCAGCTGTAAAGCCTAGGTTACTTTGAAGAGGCGTACTAGGGAAATGAGGGGTGAGGTAGTTTCCAGTGTCCTCACTCCAGAAGGTACTATTACACATCATTCTGCGAGGCCCACCGCATATATCAAAAGACCCTACAAGCAACGACACCTTCACTCCAGTCATAACAAAAACAGGTTGTATATTGAGTATTATTACTAGTATGGTTCATACCTCCACCACTTTCATGTGTGTCATAGTCATAAGTGAGACTGAGGCATATGAGTGAAAGTAACAACTTTTTCTAGCCTATATACGGAGATATAGAACATTATAAACGAAAGTAGTAATAAAACTCGATTACATCACCGAGTATATCAGAAAACAGATGGTTGAAAGAACCGAACGTTTGTCTCCTTAAATAAATAGATTGAGCCTATAATTTCATTTTCTGTCTTATTCATTTTTACTGTGAAGGATAATGAACGTATCTACATCCCCATCAATTTATTATAAAACTAGTTCACTGAATAAAATAATTGTATCAATTTGTCCCAGTATTGTCAAGTGAGTCAGCGACTGATTCGATGTGAAACCCCTGGACTGGTGTGAACTTGACTCGGTTGGACTGGGTCAGTGTGAAGTCAGCCAAGTCCTCTTCAATTGATGTTATATTTGTTTGCCCATTATTTCAGTAGGTTCTCTTTAAACACATACGTAGATCTAGCACTTAAATCAAACACATACATTGGTTGACAATCTATATGAATTTGGAGCATACATTGGTTAACCTACTACACCACTTAGACAAATATGTATTGTTTGATTACCTACTAATGAACATTGTGGCGGACAGAGAATGTGAAGCATTTAAAATATTTAGGAAGATTAATTGCGACAGACGCGCAGTGTAAACGGGAAATACAGTAAAAATAGCAATAGATTCAAGCGGAATATTTGGTGTCAAGGAAGCAAATTCATCCATTTTCTCTTATGGCGATAATTATGAGCCCATAGCCATTAAGCGGAATACTTGGTCACTAAATAATAGCAATAAGTGTTTGATACGAATCTAATTTCAGTTCCCCTTTGTGTTCAGTTCGCTTCCATGTGTTCCCAACTTATTCTTCTTGCTATTATTTAGCCACCAAATATTCCGATTAAAATGGCGAAGGCTGCTTTCAGTAAGAAGACGACGATACAGACTAGTAAACTGAGCCCGGATATGAGGAATAAACTGGTGAGGTGTTATGTGTGGAAGGATTATCGCTTTTATAGAGCTGAGACATACATGAGGCTTGAAGAATATTTGCAAACTTTGAGATATGGTTATAGAGGAGAATATAGAAGATATTATTATTAGCACCGCGTCTTACTACCCGTTCGGGTTATACGCACTTACGCTAATGTGTATTGGTAGGGTGATTGTGAGATGAAATGGAGGACCTACAGTTTAACGTGGAATCCGAACCACGGTGGAGGCCTGGCATTCCCCACATTCACAAGATGTCTTGTCAGAGGTGAAGGAAGGGTTTGGTAATCAGATAAATCTGTGCCGGGACCTAGGATTGAACCCCGGCCGCCAGCACAAATATAGAAGATAAAGTGGACAATTAGAGTGATATAATATATACTCGCTTTGCTCGTTGGGGGCCACGGCCCCAAACCCCCAGTGAGTTTTTTTGCAAGTGGATGCAAACTAATGTAATTCCAGAGCCGATTTTTTATAGGTCTTACCGTTTAGCCACAAGAGACCTACAAAGAAAGGTACTCAAAGACTTTAAGTTGCTCCGATATTTTAATTTTTTTTCGGGGGTTGAATTTTTTTTTTTTTTAACTTTTTGGAATTTTCTTGTCAGTTACAGGATAGGCGCTATAAGTTGGTCAAATTTCAAGTTTCTAGCTCATCTGGAAGTGGGTAAACAGTCATATCAGTGAGTGAGTCAGCTATGTGGCTTTATAGTAGTATAACTGCACGTCTGAGCTACATCATTCGTAGCCCAGTATTGGAAAGATCAGCCAGTACTATATACCGTTGCCCAGGAGACGTCCGAATGCACTAATCGTACATCCTTTCCGTGGAAGCTCTTTCCGTGTCCCGATGAGATGAGGTGATGGTGATAGTGATGTGTATGAGGGTGTGAAACCATTTGAAACACTTAAAACCTAACTTAAGCCTAACTAACCAAACCATGGTGGCCGTTGGGGTTCCCCTTGGGTGAAAAATACCCAAGGTACCAACCGGGAACCAAACCCGGGACCCCTAGACTCGTAGCCAGGTGTACTGACCACTACGCCACGGGACCGGTTAATTAGAGGGATGAAGGAGTTTCTAAGCTGGGTAAATGATAATAGAACCATTATGCGGATGATTCTAAGAAGAAAAGGCGATTGTATAGGCAGCTCTGTGAGAAGAAATGGGTTAGTGAGTGACGTCATAGAAGGCAAAGTGAAAGGGAGATATCTGCCAGGAAGATCACGATTAAAACCTTAAACAAGGAGGGAAAAAAAAGAGATAAAGCTTTAGGATGTAAAAAAGAAATCTGCTAGCAGGACAGATTTGATTACTCAATTCGGACAAGACAACGGGCCTGTCGAAAGACATACAATTTAATAATAGTAGCTAGATACATGAGTTACATCCATTGATTTAAACACGAGTATCTGCTAGAAGACTATTGATTACTTATAAGAGCTAGAAACATTTATTGGCTGAACAAAGACACGTACTTTGGTTGGCCCCAAACAACTATTCATTTGTCTTAGTTGATCCCTTTCATTAGTGTGGTACCTTTTGATACTGTGTATTGCTTTAGGTTTACTACTTTTGGTAGTTTTATACCTTTGATAGTAAGGCCCCCTTAACCAGTAAAACACCAACAATAGGTTCTCGTGTGCACCGTATCTTACCACCCTTTCGAGAGATCTGCATATTTACAATATTGAAATATAGATAAATTAGATAGAATTTATAGGAATTTTACCGTCACCTGCGTGAAGGAGAGTGAAAAATAACGTATGAAAAAACCACTTTCAGTACAACCAATACTGGGATTCGAGCCCCGGTCTCTCTGTCAGCGGGACTAAAGCCTAATACGAGATTGACGCGTTAGAAAACGCAACCATCAATACGGGTACTTTAGTTATCATAAATGTGGTTTTCCACTCACCCTACACGTAAATTCAGGTACAATAACACCCCGTATTACTTACCCATTAGGGCTGTACTCAAATTTACTAAATTAGGGACGAGGACGGTTGAATTTAGAGGGAGTGTACCCAAATATGCGTGGAGAGAGAGTGGAAAACCATTGAGAAAATAATACCTTCAGTACGCCCGACAGATGTTCGAACCCCTATCTTCGCGTCATTGGCAGTCTAGCCTATTGAGAGTGTGACGCCTCGGACTATCTGACCATCAAAGCGGGTATCATGTATATAAATAGCTATGCCTGCTTAGTAGCTATCTGACGTCAATGATTGTAACATATCCAATCGGCCGAGGACAAAATTTACAGTCGACTGCTATTGTTTATTTAGCACCGCGTCTTACTACCCGTTCGGGTTATACGCTTAAGTACTAATTACGCTAATGGATTAGGAATTGGGAAGGTTGAATTTAAGAGGAAGTGAACCCACATTTGCGTGGAGGGAGAGTGTAAAACCATTTAGGAAAAACCACCCCAGTTCACCCGACCGATATTCGAACCTTGATCTCCCCGCCCTCAGCAGTTGAGCTCAACACGACTAGCGCGTTAGCCAACTACGACACAGAGGCGGGTGACTGCTATTGTTATCCTCTTGGATAGCGTAGCTTAGATAACCAGACGACCGCTGGCGACAATCTCCAAACGGAGGATCCCCTACCTATGTTTTCTACGCCCAGAGCGTTGGCCTTGGACTCCTTGTTTTTATCGTCCCTGTTGCAGACGTCACCCGTATTTTTCCACCACTTGTCGTACAGAATCTGGATGACGCCTTTCTCTTGGAGCTCCAGGATAGCCAACGATATCTTGTCTCTCCAGGGGGAGCCTGGAACACGAGAGATAACTACATAATAGCTCCATGGCGTCAGCCCGCAATAAAGCCATATGGCTAAGCAAAGCCGTTACAAGAAGGAAAGAAAGACTTTTGAAATCCATGACATCACTTATAAATTTACGTTGATTATTAGTTAATATAATCGAAACAAATGTTATGTATATTATGATTAGTAACATTCAGTGGCGCATTGAAATCACCTAAAATGGTTCTCTTACCCCTTAGGGAAGGAAAGGGGGGCGGGGGGACGGAAGCGTATCATAGTTAATATTATTATTATTATTAGCTCCGCGTCTTACTACCCGTTCGGGTTATACGCACTTACGCTAATATGTAATGGTAGGGTGATTGTGAGATGAAATGGAGGACCTACAGTTTAACGTGGAATCCAAACCACGGTGGAGGCCTGGCATTCCCCACATTCACAAGATGTCTTGTCAGAGGTGAAGGAAGGGTTTGGTAATCAGATAAATCTATGCCGGGACGGAGGATCGAACCCCGGCCGCCAACATAGAAGTCTGACACCTTACCCCTAGACCGCCAGGTCACCCCATAGTTAATATTGATTTAGGCTAGCCATTAAATAAAGGAAAGTATAGTCCAACTGTCATATTAATAACCTTTTAAAAGGTAGCCTTCTGATTTGCGAACATGAGATTTTTGATATATGGGAAGGATTCCAGATCGCGGACACGCCATGTTTCTATGCCATCTTGTATCTAATTAGATAATAGGGGTGGCCCACGGCTGTCGTACGTTCTTTCAGCCTCATAGATATTAATTTGACTATATTACATATACGAATATTTATAGGCTAGATTAGGCTAGGCTGGGGTAAGCTTGGTCAGGAGGAAAGCCCCGGTGGCTGGTGGGTGTTGCCAGTAACCCCTATCCCCCTTTTCACCACCCTCACGTAGGAATTCCCGTGAGTTGCAATTTACTTGTTCTCAATCTGGGCACTGGATGTTTAGGTAGCCATAACATTTTGGGTGTGTTCGCAATTTGGATGAATTTGGCCCCGTTCGCAATCTGAACTGTTTGCCATCAACATACAACATTATAAAATACAATCATATTTTTTTAAGCTCAACAACTATGGCACTTTACTATATTATAAGTGTTATTTTATAAGTAATAATAATGTCAATTAAAAATGACCACTGTACACAACATGACTTAACGTATGATTACACGAAAGTAGATCTAGTAATTTTTTCTATCTCTCAGATAAAGTCCTTCATATGAAAATAGGCCTGTACACTCGGTTTACTCCGAAAGGTGACAGACTTACCTTGATGGATTTACACTATGGCCCTGTCATATAAACTACACCTGTGGTGTAATCTGTAAAGGGATAATCCATAAATCATTTAATCCCATTTTGGTCTTTTTTTTAACCCACCTTTAATGTAACAGCATGTAGACATTAGAGCCCTTAACCCTCTCAACAGAGTTACGTGGTTTACGGATGACTCTAAAGGTTGAGTCCATTCGACACTGGAATGTTGATAATTGACAGCTAGCAGAAGATTTTTTATTACAAACATTGTTCGAATGTCACTAATGTTAACCCACATATAAATAATTGTTATTTTCTTAGGAATGCTACACTATCAATCTAAAGTGTTAGTAAGCGCTTCTAGTAATACTTTAATAAGGATTATCTGATTACCAAACCCTTCCTTCACCTCTGACAAGACATCTTGTGAATGTGGGGAATGCCAGGCCTACACCGTGGTTCGAGATCCCACGTTAAACTGTAGGTCCTTCATTTAATCTCAAAATCACCCTACCATTATAAACATTAGCGTAAGTGCGTATAACCTGAACGGGTAGTAAGACGCGGTGCTAATAATAATAATAATAATAATAATAAGGGTTACGTTATGATTTTTATTTTTCGTAGATTAAAAATAACAAAATATTACAATAAAACTATTATATTATTTTGTTTCGTGGTTGTGGCAACAAGAGATATTATAGTACATGAAATAATAAATTAAAAAGTATTATGTTCACACTCTTTTATCTTGTTATAACTGGCCACTAAAATAAATAAACAAATAAATGTGTTTTTATAACTTAGAAAGGCATACAAAATATTAGTTTCAAAACAAACCATTATTATTTTGCAAACACGTGCTCATGAACACAACCGAACAAGATTTGTGTTACGTCATCAACAACCCTTGTCACGGCTGGTGGCCTGGTTCGCCATCTTAATTTATAAAGAGAATGCATCCTTTTAGAACCTATCGTTAGTAAAGCATTATTAATTAAATCACAGACGCTGCTTTCACAAAAACAAAACAAAAAAACCCATCCAAACTCTTATTATCATACGTTTATGTTCCAATAATGTAAAAAAAAAAAACCTTTTAGAATCCAAACACATTTAAAAACAAATGATGTGTTGTATTACATGGGATAGTTGAGGAAGCAAGGATGAAATGGTATGGACACGTTATGAAGATGGAAGGAAAGAGGATTCCAAGAAGATGAAAGGGTATGAAGTATGTAAGGAAGAGACCGCAAGGTAGATCAAGGAAGAGATGGGAGGATCAGATAATGGAGAATGGTGGAAGAACAAAGGGAGGTGGAGGCATTTTACTAAATGAGCCCGGCCACAGGTTTGTTGTGAAGGCTTTGACCGCCAAAAGTGACAAGCAGCTCAACACATGGTCTTGCAGATAATATGGTTCGGCGAATTGATACATGAGAGTAGATCTAGTAACTATTACTAGCTGTCAGTTACCACCCTTCCAGTCGTGAGTCGTCTTTATGCTTGCCACCTTACAAGGAAAATTGACTGTATAAGTTAAAAGTGGAAATAAATCATCCCCAGTCCAAGTGCATGGCGGAGATACCCATGAATATCCTCAACTCTAGTAGACCAATCCTCGATACGTATCGCGCCGTACCTTTAGGAGTGGCGATGCCGTATCCTTTGGAGTCGAGCAGCCCCCCTATCTGTGTGAGGTTGCAGTCCCTCTGTACCTCGTAGTCCAACATGGTGGACTCCATCAGGAAGGCGTAGTTACCTTCCAACACCCTGTTCACCCCCTCCTCGTACGTCGAGACAAACACTGACGGTTTCTTGCTCTCCATGTAGCGCCACATCTTCTGGTAGATGCCGATCTTCGAGTCCTGACACAAACACACGCATGTATCAAGAACCCAATTATGGACAGGTCAGGTTGTTGTGAGATATATGTATTTTATTGAAAATAAATGGTACGATGCACCCTTTACCTTAAATATGAAGATATTTACTCAAAACCTGTTAATATATATGAAACGAAATTAAACACTTTACTTGCAGAAACTCTCCACCAAAGATCATAACCGAAATAATATACACTGTTACAGAACATATTGAGAAAAATAAAGTAGCATCTCTGTTCACCAAAGATTATAACAATACATTTCCCAGACCACAATTCAAAAAAGTAACTTTGCCAATAACTCAGAAAATATTCGTTTTATAAAAGTATATTGCAAATAAAAGTTTTTTATGTTTAAGAGTAATACAACTATTAAATTATGGGTTAGTTCGTATCTTTATATAAAGTCCGTTTACCCTGATGGTTTTAATTTGACTTACTAAACTATGACGTTGTCTTGTAGGCCACACCATAGCGGAATCAAGCAAGGTAAGACCGTTCAGGTTAAAGTTAAAATACCCAGAAGCTCAGAATATTTAAGATCCTACCTCTATCTACAGTTTGTTTACACTAAAAGATCCTGACTTATTACACTATGACGCTATCTTGTAAGCTACGCCATAGCGAAATCAAGCAAGGTAGGATTGTTTTGGTTAAATGGAAGCTGCACAGATGTTTGGGACATTTTAAATCTAACCTCTATCTACAGTAAGTTCACCCGGATAGATCCTAACTTGACTTATTATACTATGACGCTATCTTGTAAGCCCCACCATAGCGGAATCAAGCAAGGTAAGCCCAGTCAGGTTAAAGGGAAGACGCATCCAGACCTCGAAGTCAACCGATCACTAATCTGAGTGAGACCCACCCTGAAGAAGGTCATAGTGGAGCCTCCCTCCAGAGTCCCGTACAATATCTCCGTCTGCTCCGCTAGGTCGGCAGCGTTCTCGATGGGTGTGATCATTCGCTCCACGGTGAGGAACGCGGCCAGGTTGGCGGTGTAGGACGAGATGATGATGAGGGTGAAGAACCACCAGATGCCGCCCACTATGCGCGTCGAGGTAGCCTAGGAGGAGGGAGGACCACAAGTAGAGAGAGGCATTAGTAGCCGAGGTTTGCTCGGGGAGTAAGTTGAGTCAAGCATTACACTTTCACCAACATTTGGAATAGAAATCTATCAACATGAATTACAATTTTATTTTATAAATTTAGTTACTGAATATCTATCAGTAAAGGTCTAATACGTAACAATTTTAATATTTATCAAACATAAAATATAATTATATCTACTGATGTTCAATGCTTGTAAAATGTCAACTCACTCACTCTATGGCATTAGAAACTCGAAAGCTCATTGCCGCACTTACAAAATTACGCCACCTACCCCTATCTTGAGCCAGTTCTATAAAGTCAATATCATTACACCATACCCTTATCCTGAGCTAGTTTTATCCAGTACACCTCATTAACCATCTCTCTTTTAGGTCCATTCTAATGTTATCCTCCCATCTACGTTCAGGTCCTCCCAATGGTTTCTTACCATTGGGTTTGCCAGTCATTGCCCTGAACACGTTTTTTTATTCGCCCATTTGCGCCAAATATCCTGCCCACCGTAATCTACTAGACTTGATCATCTTAACAATGTCTTGTGATGAGTAAAGTGTATGTAACTCATCATTATGTAACCATCCCCACTCCCAAGTAGCCTAATCTTTTTTTTTTGGGCCAGATATCTTCCTAAGCACCTCGTTTTCAAACAACCTGGATATATTTTAGTCATACGATACGACATTTCACACTCATAGAAAATAACCGGTAAAATTATTATTTTGTATATTCTGAGTTTTATATTCCTTGACAACAGGTGAAAGGTCAATATCTAACTGACCGAGTAATAGCATGCATTTCCCGACTGTATTCTCCCCTCCCTCCTAATTCTAAATTTAATATAGTTATTCTTAGTTAAAATGGTTTAAAAATATTTATATTCACTAACCCTGTCAAATGATCTCTAAATTATCGACTCCAATGTGTGTTCTCTGTGTGATCAAATACTTAGCCTTTTAAGCGTTCACTACTTATCCTATTTCCTTACTAGCTTCTAATAAAAGTCTTCATTTCTTGCCACACCTTCCTTACCAAACTAATTTGTCAACTAACATTTTTTATCTATTTTACAAACAAATTAATTTGGCTATGCCATTAATAATAACTGTTTCTTACGATTTGAAAATATTTACTTTCCACATTGTACAGACCCAAAGAGGCATGAACGAACAAATCTTTGGCCGGGTTGTAGGGGAAAGTGTTTGTACACCCCTTGCTTATGGTAGCTGTTCGTTTAACCTAACCTAGCCTAACCTAACTTAACCTAAACTTCAGAATATTATAATTTATCACATCAGACGAACAAATTTTGTCGTTATGTAAAATAACCGACTAAAATAATACATTGTATGTATTTCATTGAATTAACCACTAATATCGGTTACTTTAGAAAATAATAGGTCATTGTGCACAGTAACTAATTTATTACTTTAACGGTAGCATATTTACTAGAGTTGTTCTTGGATACATCTCAAAGAGTCTGATAGTATTTACTCTCGAATGTTGTCAAAAGAAACGTCTGATACAGTTAGATAATAATTTTCCCGGAATTCTATTTATAAGTTTGATCTTTTCTACGCATGAATTTATGGACTTAAAAAAATGTACATAATCAAATTACGAAAGAGGAGTCTGCACTTTTACCAAATTGGTTAAAATTAGTTTAAATATTTTCTTTGGTCATAGCCCTCTAGTATAAGTGCAGAACAAATTGAAGATTTGTTCATATATCTACTATAAAAATACCATCCACGACGTAAAATGTAACACTAAAGAGAGCTATTGAGCTATAAATAACTATTAGCTTTATTTAGTTGACAGGTTATAGATTAATTTTATAACTGAATATTCAATATTAGTGAATATCGTATCTGGATGGATTATAAGATGCAGAAGATAAGGTGATAAAAAGGGTTGGAATGGCATAAGTTATACAATGCAATGCCCGATTTAAGTTTATCATAATAATGCGTAAATCAACTTAATTCAACTATTTTGGGCAGACTCAACCTAGGCTTATATTCATGGCACCTAGTATTTTAATATCATTACGACAGGCTCAAATACTTCGGATCAACCAACGAGGTTTCCACTATAATAACATTACAGAGATAATATTTGTAGCTTAGTAAATACAATCAAAATTTGTATCACATTAGTTTTTTTCAAATAGTTAAAAACGATAATTGAGTGTGTGTTATGCAACTTCTGTTCAGTCGCTTCATTGCCTTAGTGGTTAAGGCGTAAGAAACCAAATAAGACATTTTAAATTATATATATATATATATAAATAATAATAATGTTTTTACACTAGCTCAATATTTTGAGTAGTAGTTGTCTTGATGATTATTGCCGATTATTTAAGACCACTGGATAAACACATGCAAAAAGTTCCGCCTGTACCATAGAGTCATGAAAATAAGCACCAATATTAATACTTGTATATGATACATTTGGGATTTTAATACCAAGGAGTTTGTTAAAGTACATTTATCATGATATTAAGATTCATTTTATAGTTTTCAACATAAAAAAAACCAGTTTTATCGTTTATAAATGATTATTTAGACATTATATAACATAAATACTAACTAAAGGCATACCTATTATTAAAGTTCACTCAGAGATGGACACTATCTACGTTTTTCTCATCACATTGAGATTTTTACTTACAAAAAATCCTTCTTTAGTGAAGTGCACATTAAATTAGGAATTAAATATGGAGATATTTTTTAATAAGAATAACTTATTAATTTATCTGATTTTCAATAAAACAATTATTATAATTATTTAGAATTTAAATTTTATAAACAAAGTTTTTTGTAACATAGTTCACAATTTTTTGGATGTAAAATGCAGTAATATTGTTTAGTATAATGTTATTTATATAGTAATTTTGACTTATTTGATTGAATTTATATTATTTTTAAAAATAATTTTCAAAAAAGTTGTATTAATTTTTAAGGCTTTCATGATCGGTGTTTGAACTTAACATAATGTTTTTGGCCTTGAGCCAAATGTATGATGCGGTTCAAACCTGAAAAAATTAATTTTATTTTAAAATTGTATTGATTATTTAAGGAAGATTCAATACTTATTATTATATTGTTGAAACCATAACAAACACAAAAATGAATATTAAACATGCTAAAATAACATATAAAAACAACACCAAAACACGGAAGCAGACATCACTGACAGCTATTAATCCAAAACGTTAATTAAACTTGACACTTAATATCTGAAAGTAGTTTACATTTCCAATTTTAGCTATCGTTATTTTGTCATAGAAAAACGAAACCAAACTTGGTGCTTATTTCTATAAGAATCTATAGTACATGCATTTCAAAACATTCAAGGCTTTTGCATTCAATCCAATTTCAAACAAACAAAGTCATTCAGAGATTGTTGAAAATATAAAAGAATGATTACCAGAGAAAACAAGTAATAAACCTAAAGAAAGGTTTTTTTGACACCAATATTGTTTTTTTTAAATTTTATCTGTATTTATTTTACTGAACCTAATATATTTGTGTGTCGAAATTATACTGTAGGCTATTAAAATCTTCTTTGTACCAAAAAATATCCAAGAGCTAGGCCTCATATACAAAAGTACGCCACCTATCCCTATCTTTAGCTAGTTATATCCAGCCCACCTCGTTACGCCACCTATCGCTATCTTTAGCTAGTTATATTCAGCCCACCTCATTACACCTTATCCCTATCCTGAGCTAATTCTATCCAGCCCACCTCGTTAACGCCACCTATCCCTAACCCGAGCTAGCTCTATCCAGTCCAACACATTACGCCCTGTCCCTAACCCGAGCTAGCTCTATCCAGTCCAACACATTACGCCACCTATCCCTATCCTGAGCTAGTTCTATCCAGCCCACCTCGTTACGCCACCTATCCCTAACCCGAGCTAGCTCTATCCAGTCCAACACATTACGCCCTATCCCTATCCTGAGCTAATTCTATCCAGCCCACCTCGTTACGCCACCTATCCCTAACCCGAGCTAGTTCTATCCAGTCCAACCTCATTACGCCCTATCCCCATCAGGTCTATTCTAATGTTATCCTCCCATCTGCGTCTAGGTCTTCCCAAGGGTCTCTTCCCAGTGAGTTTCCCAGTCAATTCTTTGAACCCGGTTTTATTTTCTTCCATTCACGCCGCATGTCTCAGCTACCATAATCCGCGAGATTTTACTATACTTACAATTCCTGGTAGAGCGTACAAGGTATGTAACTCGTCATTATGTAACCTTACCCTCTCTCCATTATGTTGATCTCTGTTTAAGCCACATTATGTCCTAATGTTTCTGAAAACGTACATGCATTTCAAAACATCCAAGCAATGTGTCATGATAATTTATTCTAGTTTAACTTGTAAAAATCCAGTCGGTGTGTATAGAGAAGAAGATAAATATACCTTAACAGATCTACAAGCACAAATAAATACAGGATCTAAAATAAGTAAACTCTACATAAAAGGAGTAGTGATCAAAACGAAACGAATACTTCATTCAAAAAATAAATTATTTGCAAGCAACATGCATTCATGGAAATCAGGTCAACATTTTAAACCCAAGCCTAATTACTTCTTTTGTTATTATAATATTAACTTAACTTTATTACGTAAATTAATACGATATATTTATAATTGATTAAATAATTTATTTAAATTCATTTGCAATTCTTTTATGAATAAAAATGTAAATCTTGTAAAAAAAAATTAATAAAAAGAGAATCATACAGTATTTAAGTCGTGTATCAGTTTGTTACTAAATTTTAAAACCTATTTAATTGGTGCTTATTCTCTTTAGTTCTTAATTAGTTTGAACCAAGGAACACGTATTTAAACACATAATACTTTGGAATGAGTATTTCAAATAAGAAAAGATTTATATATTAAAAATATCAAGCATGCACTGTATTTCTTTGACTAGAATCTACTAGCCTGATTTATTCTAAAATCAATTAATTTACACGGCCGGGGTTCAATCCTCGGTCCCGGCACAGATTTATCTGATTACCAAACCCTTCCTTCACCTCTGACAAGACATCTTATGAATGTGGGGAATGCCAGGCCTCCACCGTGGTTCGGATTCCACGTTAAACTGAAGGTACTCTATTTTAATCTCACAACCACCCTACCATTACACATTAGCGTAAGTGCGTATAGCCCGAACGGGTAGTAAGACGCGGTGCAAATAATAATAATAATAATAAATTTACACTTTAATTCCATCAGCTTTTGTTGTTGTGTAGCTCTTCTTACTACTTGTTCAGCTTATCAGCAAATATATACTAATAACCTATTGGACTAGGAATGAGGAAGGTTTAATTTTGAGAGAATGATCCCACATTTGCGGGGAGGAAGAGTGGGGAAATATTTAGGAAAAAATCAATTCAACCAACGAGGATTCAAACCACGATTTTCCCATAATCGGTAATCCATTTTATTGCGAGAGTGACTACATACAACATGCTGTCACCGAAGCAACTAAGAATCTTAAGTGATCACTTAGAAATTAATCAGAATTATATCATAATTTATTAAATAGAAAAAAAAAGCCTCGTTTTTTTACTTTTCCTTGATTCGTAACTAATTTAGATTTGGACTTAGTGCCTGTTAGTAAGTATACCATACAAAGCACTAGGTCATAAAAAGTCCAGCAATCACAGTTTTATATAATTATTTTTATAATACATTGATATAAACAATGTAGGCCTACGTATGAAAATTATAGCACACATTTAAATTATACCAATTAATTTAGAAAAACGACAAACCGTCATTCCTATTCGACCAGTATTATAAAGCCAAGTAGTGTTTGATGTCCAGTAAATACATCGAACACAAGTACTCAAATATTTGGTCAAATGGCACAATAAGTTTTGGTGAAAATAAATGTTCAAGTGTTAGAAAATAAACGTTTTAAAGTTTGATGGAAGCGAACACGAATTAAAGTCAGTATTTTCGCCATTTCACATAACCAAAAACTTTTTATGGCAGAAATAAATAAAATATTGCTTTAGTAAATACGTTTAGTTTAATTTGTTACATAATCAAAGCCAACTCAACGGTTCTTAAATATTTGTCATGGTCATCGCGGCGGTTAGCCAAACATTTCTTAAATGAAGACGAAATGTTCTGGCCTAATTCTGTGATGCCCACGACAAAAATATAAGAACATTTGAGATTAATACGAGTAGAAAATTAAACTACTGTAAATGTTTCCACTGAAGCAAAATTTAGACCATTAGCTCAGCAATTATTTAATAGGGGATTAAATAGCCAAGCTATTATATCTGTAAATTACGTTTATTGCCGCATCTAAATATCATATTTAAATTGAAAAATGACACCTGGACACGGGAATCGAGCCCGGGCGTACTAAGCCAAAGAGTCCCGGGTTAGATTCCCGTGTACAGGTGTCACTTCTCAGTTTAAAAGAATATAAAATTATTTAATAAGCAAAGTGTTTTATACATAATTTAAAAAAAACCTACACAAGATAAAAAATGTTTTTAACTTGATACCTAAATAGGATTATTTTATTTAATTTTTTTTAAAACCGAATCATAGAATAGGTTTTGTATATAAATAATGTAATAATAATAATTATTGAAGTGATGTGTTTTTAAACTGAATAGTATTGTTATCATATGAATAGCTCCTCCTTTATGTGGTGAATAAAGACCAGAGCGACTGTGATTGGTGGACTGCTGACTCCACGGTACCTTGGGGTTGAGGTCAGATCCTTGCTGCATGAGCGTGCCGATGGTGAACCAGAAGCTGTTGGCCAAGGTAAAGTCGTTCTCGATGACCAGCAGCGCCGCGGTAGTGGTGGTGGTGGCGTGTTGATGATAGTCCACGTGGACGTGACTGCTGGCCACGCATGCGCCGCAAGGGCTGGGAGGTAACCACTCGTAAGGAGAGAAACGGGCCACCACCCAGATGGTGACAGACACCAACATGTAAGCACCGAGCATGTACAGCCAGATCTCCGCCGCGAGTGGGTTCAGAAACGAGAACAAGCGGTTCGGCATGCTTTCGGAAACCTTCGGAAAACCCCACCAGGACACAAGAACAAACAGAATCTGTTTACCGGCGGTTCTTTAAATATATAGCCATTTGTTAGTTTTCACTGGCATCTTAAGAGAGGACTAACTTTCTTTTTTTTAACGCGATCAAAGTTTAATTAATTTCTAAATGCCTAAATACACTAATAAACGTAATGATTCATGCGTGAAGAATTACCCTGAACGCTGGACGAATCCCGGATAGCTCAATGACATGCTAAGCCAAAGGTCCCGAGTTCAATTAACTGCGCACACGTGTAATTTTTAAAATTTATGAATAAAGATAATTTCCATCTTCTAAGCTTCGATATTAATGTACAATTAATTGTACGTTCGTTAGATATCTTTCTTGTAATGTTTTATTAATCAAGCTCTCACTTATATAAGCCCCGTCTCCATAATCCAAAGTTCCATTTCATGTATAATATCCAAGATCGGGATACATTTAGGGGTTATCCATAAACCATGTAGCTCTGTTGAGAAGGGGGAAGTGGTGAACTCTAATATCTACATGCTGCTACTAGGGGGAAGGGGTGAACTCTAATGTCTACATGGTGCTACTAGGGGGAAGGGGTGAGCTCTAATGTCTACATGCTGCTACTAGGGGGAAGGGGTGAGCTCTAATGTCTACATGGTGACTACTAGGGATAAGGTGTGAGCTCTAATATCTCATGGTGCTACTAGGGGTAAGGGGTGAGCTCTAATGTCTATATGGTGCTACTAGGAGGAAGGGGTGAGCTCTAATGTCTACATGGTGCTACTAGGGGAAAGGGGTGAGCACTAATATTTACATGCTGGTACTAGGGGGAAGGGGTGAGCTCTAATGTTTACATGGTGCTACTAGGGGGAAGTGGTGAGCTCTAATGTCTACATGGTGCTACTAGGGGAAAGGGGTGAGCTCTAATATTTACATGCTGGTACTAGGGGGAAGGGGTGAGCTCTAATGTCTACATGGTGCTACTAGGGGTAAGGGGTGAGCTCTAAAGTTTACATGGTGCTACTAGGGGGAAGGGGTGAGCTCTAATGTCTATATGGTGCTACTAGGGGGAAGGGGTGAGCTCTAATATCTCATGGTGCTACGAGGAGGAAGGGGTGAGCTCTAATATCTTCATGGTGCTACAAGGGGGAAGGGGTGAGCTCTAATGTCTACATGGTGCTACTAGGGGGAAGGAGTGAGCTCTAATGTCTACATGGTGCTACTAGGGGGAAGGGGTGAGCTCTAATGTCTACATGGTGCTACTAGGAGGAAGGGGTGAGCTCTAATATATACATGCTGGTACTAGGGCGAAGGGGTGAGCTCTAATATCTACATGCTGCTACTAGCTGGAAGGGGTGAGCTCTAATATCTACATTCTGGTACTAGGGGGAAGGGGTGAGCACTAATGTTTACATGGTGCTACTAGGGGGAAGTGGTGAGCTCTAACGTCTACATGGTGCTACTAGGAGGAAGGGGTGAGCTCTAATATCTACATTCTGGTACTAGGGGGAAGGGGTGAGCTCTAATGTTTACATGGTGCTACTAGGGGGAAGTGGTGAGCTCTAATGTCTACATGGTGCTACTAGGGGGAAGGGGTGAGCTCTAATATCTACATGGTGCTACTAGGAGGAAGGGGTGAGCTCTAATATATACATGCTGGTACTAGGGCGAAGGGGTGAGCTCTAATATCTACATGCTGCTACTAGCTGGAAGGGGTGAGCTCTAATATCTACATTCTGGTACTAGGGGGAAGGGGTGAGCACTAATGTTTACATGGTGCTACTAGGGGGAAGTGGTGAGCTCTAACGTCTACATGGTGCTACTAGGAGGAAGGGGTGAGCTCTAATATCTACATGCTGGTACTAGGGGGAAGGGGTGAGCTCTAATGTCTACATGGTGCTACTAGGGGGAAGGGGTGAGCTCTAATGTCTACATGGTGCTACTAGGGGGAAGGGGTGAGCTCTAATGTCTACATGGTGCTACTAGGGGGAAGGGGTGAGCTCTAATGTCTACATGGTGCTACTAGGGGGAAGGGGTGAGCTCTAATGTCTACATGGTGCTACTAGGGGGAAGGGGTGAGCTCTAATGTCTACATGGTGCTACTAGGGGGAAGGGGTGAGCTCTAATGTCTACATGGTGCTACTAGGGGGAAGGGGTGAGCTCTAATGTCTACATGGTGCTACTAGGGGGAAGGGGTGAGCTCTAATGTCTACATGGTGCTACTAGGGGGAAGGGGTGAGCTCTAATGTCTACATGGTGCTACTAGGGGGAAGGGGTGAGCTCTAATGTCTACATGGTGCTACTAGGGGGAAGGGGTGAGCTCTAATGTCTACATGGTGCTACTAGGGGGAAGGGGTGAGCTCTAATGTCTACATGGTGCTACTAGGGGGAAGGGGTGAGCTCTAATGTCTACATGGTGCTACTAGGGGGAAGGGGTGAGCTCTAATGTCTACATGGTGCTACTAGGGGGAAGGGGTGAGCTCTAATGTCTACATGGTGCTACTAGGGGGAAGGGGTGAGCTCTAATGTCTACATGGTGCTACTAGGGGGAAGGGGTGAGCTCTAATGTCTACATGGTGCTACTAGGGGGAAGGGGTGAGCTCTAATGTCTACATGGTGCTACTAGGGGGAAGGGGTGAGCTCTAATGTCTACATGGTGCTACTAGGGGGAAGGGGTGAGCTCTAATGTCTACATGGTGCTACTAGGGGGAAGGGGTGAGCTCTAATGTCTACATGGTGCTACTAGGGGGAAGGGGTGAGCTCTAATGTCTACATGGTGCTACTAGGGGGAAGGGGTGAGCTCTAATGTCTACATGGTGCTACTAGGGGGAAGGGGTGAGCTCTAATGTCTACATGGTGCTACTAGGGGGAAGGGGTGAGCTCTAATGTCTACATGGTGCTACTAGGGGGAAGGGGTGAGCTCTAATGTCTACATGGTGCTACTAGGGGGAAGGGGTGAGCTCTAATGTCTACATGGTGCTACTAGGGGGAAGGGGTGAGCTCTAATGTCTACATGGTGCTACTAGGGGGAAGGGGTGAGCTCTAATGTCTACATGGTGCTACTAGGGGGAAGGGGTGAGCTCTAATATCTACATGGTGCTACTAGGGGGAAGAGGAGAGCTCTATTGTCTACATGGTGCTACTAGGGGGAAGGGGTGAGCTCTAATGTCTACATGGTGCTACTAGGGGGGAAGGGGTGAGCTCTAATATCTACATGGTGCTACTAGGGGGAAGAGGAGAGCTCTATTGTCTACATGGTGCTACATGTGAGGAGAGTGGGAACATCACAGTGTTAACGATGTTGCCTACTTGGAGATTTCAAAGCCATTTTGCAAATTGGGCTGAATCTTTACTTATCTAAGTAGTCTAGGTACTATCGCCCTTATACACCAATGTATGAAATAAAAGGAAAGGGAAGATAATGAATAGTTCACCTTGAGAGGGCTCTTGTCTATGTTCCGATCTCTATTTCCCTCTTCCTGTGACGAGTTTATACAGTCACTTTAGTATTTGTTCCTTGAAACCAATTTACTTGCTTTTTAATTTGATCTTTTTCTTGTTTCCTATTTTTGATAGACATAAGCTTACGCGGACTTTTTAAATCCACATCCTGGCAGGAAGATTCCTATAGGCCATTTTCGTAACCAAGCTAAATAGCCTAAAATGTAGTCAATTTATATATAAAAAAAACTACTTAAAGATAAAAATAATAATTTTGTGACACTGTAGGACTATTTTTTATAATTATTTACAAAAATGACACTTGGACATGGGAATCAAGCTCAGGACCTTTGGCAAAAGTCCCGGGTTCAATTCCCGTGTCCACGTGTAATTTTTTAAGACTAATTTCAATTAATTGGTCCCCTTAATAAGAACAGTGTTGTAATTACAATGATTTGTAGCCTGTATGTATCCAACCGATCTTATACTTAGATTAAAATGTTGTAAAAATAATACTACTGTTCATAAATAAAAATACTAAAATATTGTTAAAAAAAGTTTTAAATCATTTAAATTTGGAATTTAATATGGATTGTGAGTCTCTCTTTTAGTGTCACAAAATCTTCTATATAAAATAATGGTATTCACTCTTCATGTTAGAATTACATATGATAAGTTGGTTGGGGGGGGGGGNAGGCGGGAGAGAGAACAGAATAAATGTATACATGGTGTTACATGGAGGAGCTTGAGGGTGAAAAAAAAGGTCAAGAAAAAAAAGAGTCGCTTGGTTCATAAATGACACCTTAATTTTGTGCGCACATTTCGTGTCCTTAATTACGTGATTTCGTATCAGCCAATATAACAAATATGATTATTTAAGCCCAATTGAACTTGATGAAATAAAATTATTTCAATAAATTCGATAAACATTTTAATAATTTTATTATTTATTTAATAGTGTCAAAATAACGATACCATTAATTTAATAAAGTATTTTAGGAATTGTTATTAAGTATAGATAAATGATAAGTTTAGAAAATGATTCTTTTCTTTACTATCACTGATGATTTAATTTTCATTCACGTATTGATGTTAATTTGTTTGTCTAACTTTGAATGGTTCTCCGTAGCCGTCCGTAGCGACAGTTCATACGAAAGTTAAAAGTTTATCCACTTATGCGGAGGGTTACGGACTTAGTATAGGGACTTTATTTACAGAGCAATCAGTTACTGTGGAGTGGATCTTTTCTAACGTACTTTTGTACCTTGAGGATACGGGATGTATAGTATCTAGTAGTACCTTCATTTACCACAATTTGATACACTGTGTTCGATAGAGTAGAACTTTGTGTGCAAGAGATAAAATTTAAGAATACGAGATTAAGAAAACTCAAATCTCGCTTGTTATTGAATTATCGAGATTTTGGCAAAGTTAAGTTAACTTTACATAAACAACGTAAAAAGGTTTTTCCTTAACATTCATAGATATATGTAGGGATAACCAATAGACAATATGTAAGAATACGAATAACTTACAGTCCAACTTCGAAACAAAATAAAATTTTACACCCCTCCCCAATCATCAACATTCTAAAAAAACTAATTAGAAAAAGTGGTCCACTCGCCCAGTCTCTCTATAAGTTCGTTAGTCCTCTCTTTGGCCACCAGGGCTGATAGTGTTTGACAACTTCCAATGGATTTCGACCGCTGTCAACATCCTCCATAAGAGTGTTCGAGTTGAATCCCCGGGAGAAAGGAAAGGAATACATATTTATTTTTCATACGCGATGAATTTAGGTGGCCTTCTCTATACGTGCAGTCCAAGGTGATAAACCAGGGGCCTACAACCCGCGGCCCGCCCTCACGTGCAGCCCTTTGGCTCATAAAGAATATAAAACTATTTCAAAGAAGGAAAAAAAATGAATACATATATATTTCATATAATCAACTAATAAAATAAATACGTGTTTTACATCATTTCATAAATGATTTTTTGTTTTTTACGTAAAGAAAGATATTACGTTTTTATTCAAATGTACTTTGACCCTTGGACATAAAAAATCAGCGTTGATGACCCCTGCGCCAAACATTCCAACTTTTGTGTTAGAGAATAATTAAAACACATCCATAGTTTGAATAAAAGTTGAAAAATGAGACTTTGATTCCGAGTAAGAACTTGTAACCTTTGGTTTATTGCCTCTATGTTCTTTCCACTTGATCAGCTGATGCTCAGAGCTACACTCCATATTTTAATTGGCTAAGCAAAATCTTTTTGAAGCGAGATCCATGTTGACAAATACTCGAAGCTTCGCACTCCTCAAATAATTAGTTTAGTAGTAAAAGCACCTGAGTGCTAGGTCAAAGGTTTTTTGTTGGATTCCCGTGTCCACCTATAGTATATTTTATTTAGAATTAAATTTAAATTAAGTACACGACCATTGACCCAAAGACCAGTCCAATCAAAATCTAAAACATATTTTAGATTTTCAATAAAACACTGTACAGCTAGACACCGGAGCTATTAAACATTTATCAGCAATATTTACTGTCAACTTTTCCAACCAACTTACAAAATAACTCTTGTCTAGAACAAACATAGACCCAGTTCCCCTAACGTGAAAGGGGAAGTCCCAATTTCACCAAGAATAACGCGGTAATATCGGGTATCGAGATCTGTACTTTCAACTAGATAGACAGAAGCGGTGAGATAAGGTGTAAGACACGCTATATTAACGATAACATCTTAAATTAGGAGTTCATGATGAGAAGTATAGTTAATAAGACATGTACGTGCATTAGGGTGATAGAATCACGCCTCAATCAGGTGAAATACGAGTCTAACACCCTGGACTGCTTGGCCAACATTACGACTAAATTGTAACTAAACATATATTAAATAATACTAATAATATTTAGCAGAGCGTCTTACTACCCTTTCAGAAGGTTGAATATAGAGGAAGTGAAACCAAATTTGCGTGGAGGGAGTGTGGAAAACCATTTTTGGGAAAAAACCACCCCCAGTTCACCCGAGCGAGATTCGAACCTCGATCTCCCCGTCATCGACAGTCTAGCTAAACAATAAACTTGCGCGTTAGCCAACTACGCCACCGAGGCGGGTCTTATATTAAAGAAACACACCCTTCCTGCCCCTAAGGGATTCGAATGTACACTGTGAGAAAAATACAACCGATCAGAAGTCGTCAAACAAAACTATAGTAACGTTTCAAAATGCTTGGTGTCCTGACTAAAAATAAACAGGGGGGCGTGTCCGGTGGCGGCTGCAGCCGGTCCCGTCCCGCGCAAGTACCTGTGAACCCCGCTAACACATCGGGCAGGAGGAGTATATAGAAATGACAAGGATACACGACGCTGCCTCGTCCGTCATCTGTTGGAATGAGGGCTATCAATCTTAAAGAGAGAGAAAAAAAATGTCATCAGCTTCTGGCTTCTTCAGTGGTCACATTTCATTTTGAATCCGTTTCAAAATATGATGATATTAAAAATAAATCTTGTTTTTTTTATGGTATAAAGTTTGTTCGGCAAAAATGTAAAAATATATTTAAATTAATATGAAAGCATTAATTTACTTTTAATTTTATAGGTTTTGGTTTATAGTTCCGTCCACCCATACGCGAGTTTTAGATAAATTTAAAACTGTTTTGATGATAAGATTATATCCTGGAGAATAATATATAGTCATGAAATATTGATAATGGACATTAAAGCCAACACATAACAGTTTATGAACTTGAACTTTTATTAGATACAATTATTTAGCTTGAACTGAATATATTTAACATCCCCGTATAAAAGGGTTGGATTAGCTTATCACAAATATAAACAACCTAATTAGATTTTGTATGGTGCTAACACAGGTAATTTGTTTTGTCCTGGTATCTTATTTATACATATTAATGTTGTGAGATAGAGCTAGCTGTACAGTATTAATGTTGTGAGATAGAGCTAGCTGTACAGTATTAATGTTGTGAGAATAGAACTAGTTGTACAGTATTAATGTTGTGAGATAGAGCTAGATGTACAGTATTAATGTTGTGAGATAGAGCTATCTGTACAGTATTAATGTTATGATATAGAGCTAGCTGTACAGTATTCATGTTGTGAGATAGAGCTAGATGTACAGTATTGATGTTGTGAGATAGAGCTAGATGTACAGTATTAATGTTGTGAGATATAGCTAGCTGTACAGTATTAATGTTGTGAGACAGATAGCTGTACATTATTAACGTTGTGAGATAGAGCTATATGTACAGTATTAATGTTGTGAGATAGAGCTAGCTATACAGTATTAATGTTGTGAGATATAGCTAGCTGTACAGTATTAATGTTGTGAGATAGAGCTAGCTGTACAGTATTAATGTTGTGAGATAGAGCTATCTGTACAGTATTAATGTTGTGAAACAAAACTAGCTGTACAGTATTAATGTTGTGAGATAGAGCTAGCTGTACATTATTAATGTTGTGAGATAGAGCTAGCTGTACATTATTAATGTTGTGAGACTGATAGCTGTACAGTATTAATGTTGTGAGATAGAGCTAGCTGTACAGTATTAATGTTGTGAGATAGAGCTAGCTGTACAGTATTAATGTTGTGAGATAGAGATAGCTGTACAGTATTAAGGTAGGACGAAGGAAAAACAATTTAAGTTAAATAATTTTGATTTTTTTAAAAACAAAATATTTCTATCCAAAATAGATAAAATATTGTTTCAGTAGCAAAAGCATGGAAAACTATTTTTTCCCGAGGGGATTCCATTAGAAAGTTTGTATATGTATATATGGATCCCACTAGGGAGGTTGTTCAAATTCAAAGGGGTTCCAGACCCCCCAACCACTCCTTTCTGCGCCCTAGTCCAGAAGATATGTTAACTTAATTTCCCGATTATTTTAAGCGCAACTATTCTTTTTATATTTGTCATGGACCTCACGGAATTTAAACATAAATTTTTACCTTGATTTAATATTTTGTCTGTTCTACTGCCACTATATTCATGAAAAATGTTCAATAAAGGCTTATATTACTATCTTGGAAGTTAACTAAACGTATTTATTGAAGTAATATAATTATTTTTTGGCAATAAATACATATTATTGATTATAGAAACTTAAAAATACGGATCTCATTTAGATTTCATCTTAGACGTCCTAGGTTAAGTTACAATAGTTTGTGAATAGTGTTCTGTAATTTATGTGTAGTAGCTAACCCATTTAAACCACTTATGGCATTCAAAATGATTTATTACACTTAATAATTACAATAGCAAATGCAAGACGTTATACCGTTTTGTATAAATAATTGACTAATAACTTTCACCATTATTTAATTCTTAATATTTTTTTTGGCACCGTGTCTTACTACCTGTTCAGGTTCTTAGCATATTTAATAATTAAGCTAGTGAGTTATACACGTGGAAGGTTGAATTTAAAGAAAGTGTACCCGCTTTTGTTTGTGTGTGTGTGGGCGAGAGTAAAAAATCATTTCTCTAAGCTCAATAGCCCTTATCCTTAGCTAATTAGCATAATTAGTACATATGCTAATAACTTGAACAGGTAGTAAGACGCGGTTCTAAAAAAAACACAACACAGATGAAATACAACATTATTTGTGTATCTTAAGGTTTGAATAATTGTTACTGAATATATTTCGACAAAATATACTAATATCTAAATACCAACTACGGTTTGGTTTAAAAAAATATCTTTCGGGCACTTTTTTGCATATAATAGTTTTCAAAATTAAAAAACAAGACAAAGTATTTCATTCGTATTTTAAGATCAATAAATTACATTTATTATTTCTGGTATGACTTAACACACCTTTAGAAAGTGAATACACTAATTTAAAATATATTTAAAATGTGTAAAAGGATAGAAGCTTATAGAAATAAATAAGATTTAAAAGCATTTCGACCCAACTTAGAACAAAATAATATATCTAGCCTTTCGTTTGTCTTTGGTCGTTTTATTGTTTGTTTATTATCGCTATTATTTTGATAACTGGCAAATTCGGGCATTCCTAAAAAATGAAGATGTATTTAACTAGTTGAGCTAATGGTATAAAACAAAGCAACATGATACTAAGACAAACTAATTGAATCGAAAAACAATTTGAGTATATAGGTCGCACGCACTGAAATGTTTATTTCTTACAATAATTTCCATCTTGTCTAAAAAATTTAGCCAACACTCAATGGGTAAATGCACGTTTATAGATTCCCCCCCCCCCACCGTCAGTGCCATACAGTACTTGTATGCTAGATACATTTGAATATGATGTAATGAGTAAATAAATAAATAGGTAAATATTAATTTTTAGTAGCTATTTGTTGCTAATTGAGAATACATTTTTTAAATTAGATCTAAATCATTACTAAACACGGGAAATGGGATCTCTTTATTCATCGAGACTTTAGAAAGTGTTTTGAGAAAGCAATATAATATGTAAACCGTATGGGAAACCCAATTATTTAACACATTTTGTTCATTCAATATATATATAAAAAAAATACAGAGATTTAAGGTGGAATAAAAGGGAAGGAGCTAAGGCCAATATCTTAGAAGTTTTCAAGGCAACATTTGCTTGTAGCCAAACTAAATAAAATATTATTTGGGTAGACACGTTTATCTAAAATTTTCGCACGCAATCTAAACAGTTCTTGAATGTTTGCTATGAGCATGGTAGTATCAGATGATAAACATTTTACACGAAGAGAAAACGTTGTCATTACATTCCAGGATGGCAATGATAGATATTTAGGAACGGTTGAAATTATTCTTATATCACCATCAATTGTTTTCGGCCTACGGCCGGGTCATTTTGGTTAAATGCCTCTATCTTACTCTATCTTTCCACCATTCTTCTCTCACTTGCACACTTTCTGCTATCCGCTCCTCCCATCTCTTTCTTGGCTCCCCCTTGCGGTATTTTCCCTACATACTTCATTTCCAACACTTTCTTTGGCATCCTCTCTGTTTCTCTCTTCAGAAGCGGATTTACGCTATAGGCCCACTAGGCACGGGCCTAGGGGCGGCGGTTTTAGAGGGCGGCACATTTTGGATGAAATTATTTTTATTTTTACTATAATAATATTTTGATTTTATTAAATACTTTTGAAAATTATTGACTAACATTATCAAAATAGTTCAAATTAAGGTAATAACGACAGTATTTATTTTCAAATAACTGTACTTTTACTTGGTTTTGTAACTGACTTCAGTCTCCCTTCCCTCATAATGTAAACTCAAGCTACTGTAGGGCATGTACTTATCTGATTATCTTTCAAAGAAATCTTTTCTCGAATATTAACTTCCGCCCCACACCCACCCAAACACCTCTTTCCTCCAAAACTTCCTAAAACCCTTGGCAAAAAAAAGGGTGATGGGGAGGGGGGGGGAGAGGGGGGCGTATATTATGATTGTACCTTGGGGCGCAAATATTTTAAATCCGCCACTGTCTATCCTCATTACATGCCTATAACATCTCAGTCTTACTTCCACTTCTATCTCATGTACTCTCTGTACCCCCCACTCTTTCCCGGATAACTTCATTCCTAATCTTGTTTGTCCTTGTGACAGCTAAATGGCTGTCTCTAGAGAATTAAAACAAAAGCACCTTCTGAAGCAATATTTTATTTACCTAAATCAAACGAATATTTCGCTGAGAAAACTACAAAAATACTGGCCTCAGATCACGATCAATATTATTGATAGATTTACTGTCTGAGGGCCAAATCTGAATTCATGACTGATGTAATAACCACTCTGAGGTAAGGCTATGATCAAAGGTCTATAGATTTACTAACCCGAGGCCAAGCCTATATCCATGTTCAATGTGATTAATATCATAATGCTATTGCGTCGGAGTAATTGCCCCTAACCATGGTTCTACCTTGGGGTTAAGCCCCGAGCCCTGCCTCAGGAATGTGCCAGTGATGAACCAGAAGCTGTTGGAGACTGAGAACTGGTTTTCCACCACGTCGCTCTCGGCCAAGCAGGGGTGGGGGTTGTTCCACTCGTAGGGGGAGAACCTCGCCATGACAAACAGGGTGAAGCTGACCAGGAGGTAAGCTGCTAGCACGTACATCCAGATCTCAGCAGCTAGAGGGTTCATGAACGAGAACAGTCGTGTCGGCTGGCTCGTCGGGACCTACAAGACAACATTTGGGGTCACTTTGAAAGGGAGGTGGGGAAGGAGGTGGTGGTGGTAGATTTTAAAACACGGGTTCACACCTTGTTGGAGTGGATGTCACTTTCTCTCTGTGACGTATATGAGCCATTCTGACATTGCTATCGTTTATTACTTACGTTGAGCAATATCCAGATACCAAGTTAAACGAAAAGTTTTGTGAAATGTATGTAGTACTTTCTGGCATAATTTATGAGAATAAATTTTTAACACTTTAGCTCAATTTTATTACGAATGGACATATACGATAGCCGGAAAAAATATTCTAGATACACTTTCACGTATTCATAGGTCAAGCCATGTCATCTGCAGCTGTCGCTTGATGGATGATATCCATACCTATATTATTATTAGCACCACGTCTTACTACCCGTTCGGGTTATACGCACTTACGCTAATGTGTAATGGTAGGGTGATTGTGAGATTAAATGAAGGACCTACAGCTTAACGTGGAATCCGAACCACGGTGGAGACCTGGCATTCCTCACATTCACAAGATGTCTTGTCAAAGGTTAACGAAGGGTTTGGTAATCAGATAAATCTGTGCCAGGACCGGGGATTGAACCCCGGCCGCTAGCACAGAAGTCTGACACCTCACCCCTAGACCGCCAGGTCACCCATCAATACCTATAAAACAACCCTTATAATTTAGTATAATGTTATCAATGTCGATCAAAGAAAATATAGTTGTATTTTCAAAAAGGTAATCCACATGTCCATTCATAAGAAAATCAAGGTATAGTATACTTTACCAATAGTGTTATATAAATAATGTGACAAAATTCTAATAAAGAATTTAATCAATTTTTTAAAAAAATTTATGACCCATTTTCTGGTGTAATTGACTGTCATTTCTTATTGACTTACTATTAGTATTATCTACCTTGAACAAGATCCCAATACCAAGGTTCATGAATGGCTTTGTGAAGTCTATGACGCTTTCTCTGGCGTAGTTGATGGTCATCGACGCTACGGCGAGATCCGCCCTCTGCAAACCACACAGGACAAATAGTTTTATGGAGACACAAGACATGTCATTATTACCTCTGATCTAAGGACACTACTTCGCAGATAGACTACATATACAGTATCTACAGAGTTTTTTTTGTAAATAAAGTTGCCTAAAAGTCTTCTTGGCCAGCACCGTTTAGTGTTGGCAATGAAAATTACATTCATGGGCCGGATATACTTATACAGCTATATGGCAAATTTTCGTTTGCTTTTGAAAAAAAAAAGTTCAGAGAAAGTAAACTTACAATACAACTGAAAGAAATGCGGATACATCAAGGATTTAACTATTGACATTAAACAACCAGTTTTCAACAAAAATATAATCGTGGTTATTGGCAATAAGATCAGACGCCATTTTTCTTTCTTACAATAGTGTCGCATTTTTTGTTCAAGCAAATGCTGCTAGTTTTGGAAAACCATAAGTTATATTTCAGTTAAAGAGTTCATTTTCTTTGGATTAGCTTAAGATCTTGTTGATTAATTAATATATCATAGACCAAACACTTGGTTCTTATATTTGATAATGCTCAAAATAACATATTTTTAGCTTTATTATAAATTAAAGAAACCCAATGAGGGGCGTTCTACTGGTTTGTTATCCATATTCACCAATAACTTTTGAACCAATGCAAAGACAGCCACCAAAGTTGAAAAACGCATAGATCGATCAAAGGTTTATTTTAAAACTGATCGGCATGAATTCTGATAAAGGAAGGAGTGTTCGAAATTTGAAAATACAAAAAAAATACGTTTTACGCTATCATAAGAGGTCAATAGAAGGTTATAAAGCAGTTACCTTTACTTACAATCGGCTACCACGATCACAAATCTAAGTAAAATTATTAATACAATATATTTTGAATGTATGAGATGAATGGCCAAATTTGACCAAGATTTAAACAAAAATATGTTAAGAGAGATAAGACAAAGACTCAGGGATCGATTCCCGTGTCCAGGTGTCAATTTTTCTCGTGAACGCGCGCGCGCGCGCACACACACACACACACACACACACACACACACTGATATTTATCAATGACAACCCTCCATACAAAATGTCCATTTCAATGTATTGTGAAAAATTAAGTACCGGTAGCTGATATTTCCTGTAATTGTTTTTCCATGACTTGGCGCGTTACGCTATCTTTAAGAGTATTAATGCAGACAAGAATATGCGAAAAATAGATAAAACCGAAAAAAAAAATCGGCTAATGCAGTCAAGAAATAACCAATTGAAAATATACATAAGCCAAATTACCAAGATTTGCTACTTTATACGAGTGAGGTTTTGTTGTTGAGGTTTTACATTGTCTTAAAAGAAATTGTCACGAAAACAATCAAAGGCTTAAAAACAGTTTTTAATCTTTATTTATTTTCTTAGGTAACTATTTTAAGACCATGTAAATATTCGTATAAACGCTATCAACTTATAATAAGCCATTGTCATACGCTTTCAAATACAGTCGCAAACAAACTCACGGTCTAAGCCCGTAAGCGAGCTGTATAGACCGAGCGGCCACCGCCGTTAGCAATGATAGTGCCAACACAAGCGGATATAAGGTGTCATGTGGTCAGCACAAATAGCTCTTCGGCCTTTAATCTCAGTTTTCTAAATCGGAGCTGCTAATTCTTTATTCAAGTAGCGCCTTACGAGGCCAAGTTTGACCCAATTACAGAGCCACTGCTTCACAGATAAATTTTGGGAGCACCAGGGAACGAACTCTGGCACCTTTAAATATGTAGCCAGGAGTTCTGACCACTAGATAACAAAGGGGGTCAGTAAATACTTTGAAAATAAATATTTGCATAGTTCCATTACTAAACGTTTTGGGTTGCATAGCCGTGCGGTCTATGAAACTTTAATTATAATTACCCGCCTCAGTGGCGTAGTTGGCTAACGCGCTTGTCGTGTTGAGCTCGACTGCTGAGGACGGGGAGATCGAGGTTCGAATCTCGGTCGGGTGAACTGGGGATGGTTTTTCCTAAATGGGTTTCCACCCTCCCTCCACGCAAATGCGGGTTCACTTCCTCTAATTCAACCTTCCCAATTCCTAATCCATTAGAGTAATTAGTACTTAAAGCGTATAA